>DWGJ01004004.1:0-12353 GCA_018246895.1 Aspitha aspitha aspitha | reverse complement strand
CGGGGTAGGCAGAAAGCAGCGAGTGCCAAATATCCCTGTCCTTACAAACCTGCCGTGCTTCATCTACATTCATCATTTATTTTTCGTAAAATAAACATCTAGTAACAATATAAGCCAAATGTTTTCTTCTTTACCTGTAATAACCTAAGATGTTTAATAACTTCACGTCGTGTAAGTTATTAAACATCTTTAGGTGTACCCTTGAGTAATCTTGATGGGTTTTCACGACCATGTCAAAAGTTTGTGTAAAAATATTTGTTTAACCTTCAGAAACTTAGTTCATGTTTCCTGCTTTTTTGTTTAATTCAAATAGTATGCAGATAAAAACAATTTGTGAAGTAATGTTTGTTTCCAGGAACTGTTATGAGTGTATTATTATGATCGTATCTTCTAAATCATTTTTGAGAGCTTATTTTAACATGTATACTTAATATTATAAAGCCGAACAGTTTGTTTGGTTGAACGCGCTAATCTCAGGAACTACAGGATCGAATTGAAAACATATTTATGTTTTCAATAATCCATTTATCGAGGAAGGCTATAGGCTATAGAACATCACGCTATGACTAAGGAGTGGAGCAGCAATGATAAATGTATCAGAAACGGGTAAAATATTTCTGTTTTCAGAGCTTTCCTTGCAAACGCTGCGTAAACCAGCAGGGATACACCAAAGTAATGCACTAGAGAATTGTAGATTTACAAAAAAACTACTGAAAATATATCTATGTTAACTCACAATAACCACTTTTATGTCCAAAATTTCATATTAAAATATTACGTTATTTTTGGGGCTATTTTCTTCTGTTCAGTATTAATCCTTATCTAAATAAATGCGTTCGTTAGCTTAGCCATTGAATTGATCAAAATTGTCTTTTAAACTATATGAATCGAATAAATACTTTAGAAGACTTTACTTTTACTTTATAGAAAGCTTTACTTTATAGGTTTAAAATAATACGCCACTAAAAAAAATTACCTTCGCGAGCCAGTGCTTTCCACTATAAGATACAGGAGATTGTGGAGCAGCATATAGGCTATTTTTTATCCTAGAATTCCCGCGGGGTCGGTATTTACGCGGGGAAAACTTTGTGACACACGGATTTCCACGCGGGCGAAGCTGCGGACACATCTAGTACTTAATAACGTGGTGGACCTTTACGATGTCAATTTATAAAATGACGTTATATATTTGTTTTTTCTTGCTTTTTGAATGATTTTATTATCTCGCATTCTTGACGTAACCCTTATTTTGGACTTAGATGACTAGAGTAAACTCGCGCTATATATTTATTTTGTAGACATTATTATTTATCATCGTGCACAATTCCGTTAATATGAAAAAGGTGTTGGTACCTAGTTTTCTTACTAAATTTAGGTAAGTAAAAAAAACTTGTATCGTAAGCAAGTCAAGCGTAAGAGGTACATACTTTGTTGTCTCATGCATGAATAATACTCGTGTTCCTGATGAAGGCTAATTATTATTATTCATTTTTCAGCAGATAATAATGACTTGAATGTAAAAATGTGTTCAAGGATAACGATCAAACAAATAGACTGAAATACACTCTTACTATAACAATTACCGCTTTAAAAGTAATTTAGTTTATAAGATTTTAAAGTATTATAATTTTAGATAAATATATTTAAGATGTACTGATATTGTAAACCCTATTGTAGAAAGAAGCGTTGAATATGTAGTATGGAGACAAACAGAAGGGAACACCAATTTTTGTTATTAGAAGTGACTCTACAAGTGTCAAAATCTATTGCAACAGATATAATAGTCACGTTATTATGCAGTTTTTAGTTACGTACCAAACACGAGTTCGTAACACGCAAGTGTATAGATAAAGTACAGGTTTCCGTGTGAACTTGCCTCGATTAAATTCTAAGATAATGATAGCACGCGCATGCAATACATCCATTGAACAATTTACGCAATTGTTGAAACTAAATGTTACCTATATATTTATTAGTCAAAGAATTTCATAACTGTCGTCATTCGATCGTCAAGAATGTCTCTATTTTCAAAACGCCTATATAAGGTCAGAAGGACTAAACAAATTTCGGGGATTGGTAATTGTCATAAAAACGCTAGTGTTTTGCGATTGCTAATGAATTCACTAGTTGTATTTGGAAGTTTAGAGCATATTAAATATGTTTTTCTAAAAGTCAATTGTAATATGACACATCGACACTTTAAATATAGTGCTCAATACAAACTTCTACTCTTCTTTCAGCACCATGCCGGACCAAGAAACGGAATTAAAAAACGAACTCGTGCCAATCAAGAAATGGTTGAATAGTCAACCACATTTACCGCAGGATATCGGTGAGTTGAAGTATCATTCGTTTAATAGATTTTTTGTCTCGTAACTTAGGTCTATCTATTTAAAAAGTTACATGTGAACTTACGCTAAATTAGTAAAATAGGCATTGTTGCCGTGATTAGCCTCGGCCAAACGAGTCCGAGATATTTTTTTGCAGTAGAAGCATTGCAATTCTTTATTTTATGAGGTACAGTGACTACAATTAGTTAAAAGTCAAGGTTCATTCATACCGAAGATGAGTTTTGAATGATTTTTAAGACATGGCTTTTAAATTTCGACACGGCTATTGCACCAGAGTAGGTACGCCAAATGTTGCGTAAAATTTACGATAGGTACTAAATGTATGGGTTCAATGAACCTAGAGATGGCGGGATCATTTTTTTATACAATACGTCGTAATGTTGCAATGACAGTCAAGAAAGGCACATGTGAAAAGGTCATTATTACACCATAAACTTAAGTAGGTAGGTAGGTATAATTACATTAACAGATTTTTTCAATATGTAAGTATACATATTATAATAACGAAAGTATAATATGCTTATACTTGTGTGTCTACTTATGTTAGCATAGATTGTGATAAACTAGTTATCGTGAAACTAATGTGAATTTCAAAACTATTCGTAGACAAATGCAGAAATAAAACAAAAATTTATGTAGGTACCAACCAAAAAGTTATTGACTGATGATTAAAGAAGGTATTTATTATTATTATCACTACATATATAGTATAAAACAAAGTCGTTTTCTCTGTCCCTATGTATGCTTAAATCTTTAAAACTACGCAACAGATTTTGATGCGGTTTTTTTTAATACATAGAGTGATTGAAGATGAAGGTTTATATGTAAAATAATCATGATATAGAGAAAGGGGAATTGTTTTAATCCAAATTTAAAGCGTGCGGGCCACGGGCAGTAATGAATAAATCAAAACTTCTGATTTTAGTCATTTTTTCATTGAGTGACATAGGCTATATATGTATTTTATACCCGTGCGAAGCCGGGGCGGGCCGCTAGTTACCTATAAAAGTAGTCAATTCCATTTTTAACAAAGAAATATAAATCATTACCAATGTTACTCATTTAACGTTTCACTAAAATGTTTTGCATGTTTACTTCAGCTTACTTTCACATAAATTTCGCAGCATCCAAAATTATAAGTTGCCAAATTTATGTAGTTACAAGTTATTGCAATCAAATTAAGTCTGCAATTTTGTAGATTATTATCTGTAGGCTTGCAAAATAGGTGCATTGGCCCAAGCAATAATAATCCATAAGAACTGATAGACAACGAAATAGAAATACAATAAATAAGGAACTTTTTTTACATGTAAACAGTCAGTTCATAGTTTTTTTTCAGAAAATTACTTCATTATTTCATTAGGTTTTCTGTAGAAAGCTTTAAATTATCCTTGTTTTGTATAGGTATGTGTTAATGTTTAGAAATTTTTTCTAAATCCTACACGAGATGATTAAAGTACATTTATGCGTACCTACTCGTAAATGACATACAAAGTACCTAATTAAAACAATTGGGATTATGGTCGAAATATTAATTTTCAGATTATCCTAACCGTAGATTGATTGTCGTAGCTTATAAATGTGTCTAGCAAAACAAGAGGCGTTTGAAATATATGTAGGCTTAAGCCCTGCAAGTCCGGTTGGATATTACTGGATGTTAAATATATTGAGAACTAGTACTTAGGTTAACATTGAGAAGAAAATAGCGACATTTCAAATATCGATTCTACTTACAGAGGATACCCTACTCCGTCGTTTCTACACAAGCTGCGGAAAGAATATGGAGCGTATCAAGCGAACCATAGATTTATTCTTCACTATTAGATCCACAGCACCCGAGCTGTTTTGCAAAAGAGACCCGTGGTCCCCAGAAATAAGACGCGTTTTTGAGATCACGTATGTTTTTACATTAGTTTTCCTCTTGCGTAAACCGCTGTTTTTTTCGCTAAAGCAGGATGTAACCAGATATGATAATATTTACATATTTATTTTAGACATGGAATTCAATTTTTTTTAAACTGCGGAAGACCGCCAAAAATAGAACATTTGAAAACATAGGTATTAACAGTTTATCCATTTGTTATAATCAACTTTATCTAGTAAACGTATACTTTTTGCTTGCTTGCTTCTTATTGTTCTGTGAGAATCAAAAGGCATCCTTAAAATGCTGTTAAATGCGTTCCAGGGACATGTTGCCACTTCCGAACAAAACGAAAGAGAACTACATGGTCTTCATCTATCGCCTGAACAACCCAGACCTGGACCTGTTTAATTTCACGGAAGCTGTGAAAACTTTCTTCATGCTCGCCGACACTCGGCTGACAGAAGAAGACGACATTCCCTCTGGAGAAATACCGATCTTCGACTCAGCTAACGTCTCATTGAAGTTTATTGCAAAAGTAAACTTGTCCGTGCTGAGGAAATATATGATGTACACACAGGTGAGTTGTTTTAAGTTGTTAGATGTATCTGGTTGTTTGGTAATATTTTCGCAACGCGCTATTTTACCGAGCGTTTCACAAATTTTTTTTAACTAGGTACTTCGTATTTCTACTAGGTAGGTGATAATATAATGTGTCTTATGTCTAATTGCAATGTGATAAAAATTGGTCTGAACTGGAGAAGCTTGGTGGAGTTAGCTGGAAGCTTCACTCAGTTACAGGACGGTTGGACGCAAAAGGGGTCGTAGCAATGCATTTTTTATTGCAAATAAAAACCATCATAACTAATAAATGTTACATAGCTACTCCCTGCAGAATACTTACAACTTGTTTGAGGCTTAATTTTTTATTACGTACGAGATTCATCGTAGCCGGTTTAATCAGTTAGCACATATTTCGCTAGTTTTTGTGGCAAATCAGTCCTATATGCAAATCAGATTTCAAGTAAAAAATTGCTTTAACATGACCTAAGTCTCTAAGTACCTATGCAAAATAATGCATCTTGTATAGCAAATTAATAAAACGTTTACTTCAAATAAATAACTTGTATACCAACATTTTCTAATGATTTAATACAAAAAACTTTTCTGCCAGTTGAACTCTGTACTTTATATCTCAATCAATAGGTACTATTGATATTATGAAAATCACAGCTTTAAGCTTGTCGTATTAATTACAAGTATATAGTGAATGCTAAGATTACAATACCTACAGATTGGTAGTAATTACGGATGTAATAGGATAGAATTTCATTATGTTTCATCTAAATTTGTTTAGCCGTTTTAAATTGAAAAGGTAGGTACTATACAGATATAGTGGGGTACTTTCGTATTTATAATATTAGAATTTTGATGTAAATAATGCAAATAAATCTTTACTTTAGAATATATCTATAGACTTTCCAGAATAAAACACGTAATACAATTTGTTTATGCGCGAATGTGCTAAAAACGATGGTTCGGTAAAATTATTATGCTCGTTAAAGCTAAGCAAAATGAAATGCTAGGTAAAAGTAATAATACAGTAAATTATTACATTACGTATTAAGTATAGATATTAAGTATTACAACATAATTTTAATTCCCATAAAAAATATAATAGCATATTAAATTATTAGTAAACTAGCGCCATGATTAGCCAAGTTTTTTGTCATGCTGTAATGTAATCGTTGGTATGCAACGCTGGCTTACTTACAATATCAGTGTTTACAACAGCACTATTGGTTGCACATTTAGCTCGTGATGCG
The DNA here is from genome assembly GCA_018246895.1 of Aspitha aspitha aspitha. Taxonomy (NCBI): domain Eukaryota; kingdom Metazoa; phylum Arthropoda; class Insecta; order Lepidoptera; family Hesperiidae; genus Aspitha; species Aspitha aspitha. The sequence goes on along the minus strand of DWGJ01004004.1, from coordinate 6,315 downwards.
TTACTAATAAATGAACCTTAATCTCATCATAGTGATTATTCATGAGCTACATTTTTATTTTCCAGGAGGCGATCCCGATCAGGCTAAAGCAAGTGCATGTCATTAACGCCCCGTCATACATCAGCAAAATATTTGCCCTGTGCAAACCATTCCTCAAGTCGGAAGTAGCCAAATTGGTATGTTATAATGTAATATTTGACTATTTCACAATAGATGTCGCTGTAATTGACATTTAAAGCGCTGTATTCGTATCACCTTATTGAAGGGAGATGACAAGCATGACACATTTTAAAAACGTTAAAGATGTAAGAAATTTAAGTTAGGACTCGTTAAAAATCACTAATTTGAAAGCGAACAAGGACTGTCGGCAAATGAATCAGAACTGTATCAACTTTTATAAAATATTTTTAACCGTTTGGGGAACACTTTAGATAGAAACAAGGAAAAATAAAACAGAAAAAACAACGGGTTGCACTCCGGGTGTGCCGGCAGAAGTGAAAAAATTAAGAGTTTAAAGGAAACGCATAACGTTCATGACTCTGTTTATTAGATTCCAGTGGTTGCAAGGCGACCATCAAACACGTAGATACAGCATATACCTATCTCAAATACCGTCTTACGAATTTTCGATCAGTTCACGTATCCTGACGCGAGGTTAACACTTTTTACCCATCACAAAAGTGCACAACGCCGCTAAAGAAGTTTTCTCTTCAATAAGATTTTAGATCATGTTGTCTGTTACAGATAAAGTTTCATGAGCCCAATTCGGACACCTTATACAAGGATGTGCCGCAAGCGCTGCTTCCTGACGAGTACGGCGGCGAGGCTGGCTCCGTCGACCAGATCAAGCGCTACTGGATCAAACGGATCGAGGCCAAGAGGTGAGACTCGCAACAAGAAAGTTCAATACATTGTCCTAAATTTCAACGTTCATACTTTAGATGTAAGTGTTGGCAACACTAAACAGTGACGGATGTCGGTCCTTTGATGAAACTGCTTCTGATATTTTAACCAATCGATTTATTTTTTAATTCAGTGTCGTGTAGAGTGCAATGAGGGGAATTAAGTCAAAAGCAGAACGCTGTTATTATTATAGTATGATAAGAAACATTCTTAACTTATTAGTAAATTATTTTATGTGATGTCTCTAATAAAATTGAAGCATAAACCTACAATATATATTTTAAAGTTTGCAAAGAAATGCAACCTTCATTTATTAAAAACATTTATGTATTTGCTCATAATATGTTCAAATGTCATTTTAAAGCAGAATTAGAGAAATTTTCTCTGAACGATTTAACCTAAAAACTCAATCAATATTTTATTAAATGCACTTTTCAGTACCTATGTAGATATATATTTACGCAGTGAGCACTACCTAAGCACTACCTATTCGTAACAGGACACATTAAAATTCTACACTCGTAAACACTTTTGTTGCCAAATGAAATTATAATAAGCCGACCAGTTGCGATACAAATACGTTACATTATAATACACGAGCGTCATTCGTAATGTCGGTACACAAATATTTATGGATCTGTAAGATGCATCAATATAGCTAATTTATGGACTTTGAAAATATGGTTGGTCGTGTTTACTTAACTATTCCTAACACATCTCTATAAGGAAACTGGCTGGCTGTATTTATATTAATACCGACGCAATTTTTTTGTACTTATATTGATGTCATTGTTATAAAACCATGACTTAACGTTTTACAGTTTTACAAAAAAATATTGCTACAAAAAAAGATTCATTCCAATGTAATTATATCCATTAAATAAAATTGTTATGGTCCTATTGAAATTTAAAATATGTAATATAAAACTGTTATGATAAACAGGATATAGTATATTAACTGTCACAGTTGCGTATTCACAAGGGGTACTAATTTCATTTACCTAAATACCGAATTTGATCTATTTTTAAATAAATAACAGTCATTTTTGAATAACGCAGCATAAGCCCGGCTAGCTCAGTCGGTAGAGCATGAGACTCTTAATCTCAGGGTCGTGGGTTCGAGCCCCACGTTGGGCGTGCAGTTTTCGTTTTAATTCATTATGGTGTACATTAAACAAACATTATTTATTTAAAAATACTTGAATGTTAAAAATACACCAGTATTATTATTACTTTTTTTAAATTACATACAATTAGTGTCCATGACAGATATTTATCTTTCCCTCATTGAATCGACAATTTATGCGTATACCTACATTTTTATCTACAAGTATACTATACCAATCTATACTAATATTGTAAAGCTGAAAAACGTTCGGTTGAACGCGCTAAGCTCATTTTTTCGTGTGGAATGGTTTATTCATTAAGGAAGGATATAGGCTATATAACATCACGCTATAACCAATGGGAGTGGAGTAGCAATGACAAATGTTAAAAAAAACGGGAAAATGTTTATTTCCCCGCGGGTATAGCTGTGGGCACAGCTAGTGATTAATAAATATTTTGTGCATTGTTTACAGAGACTGGTTCCTGGAGAACGACACCAATTGGAAGGTGAGGGAAGGGGTCCGGCCGAGCGGCTGCCAGGACTCCCATAAAATAAGGGATGTACCGGGAACGTTCCGGTCACTCGCTTTGGACTAATTCGGCTCTGCGTATAACGTTTTCAATTGTAAATATGTAAATGGACTAGTGCATAATAATATTATCGTTTAGATATTTTCTTGGTTGAATGTATTCGCTTTAAGTTTGTGACAGTTATCTCTAATCGCTAATCGACGCTAATCTCAGGAACTACTGGTACCCATTCCAAGGTAGGCTTTTCATTGTTAACATGGCTTTAATTATTAAAGTGTGACATGTTTTCAAAGATTTAAAAAACTTTAATTAAATGAATAAACAGATTCACAAGTTGAAATGTATCTAAAGGACTGCAATAGTTGAGAACAGTCGTAACTGCTGATGCCTTCGGCACACGGAGGAAATACTTATATTCCATATAAATCGTATGGATTAGGAATGTAATAGAATGACTAGAATAGTATTTAAAATAAAATCATTTTACTTATATTAACTTGATGCAAAAGCATGTAAAAAGAACCAACATTATTTTTTATATTATTGTACACCACACGTAGCAGTTACGATAGAAAAATGTCAGAGAAAATGCACACACAAAAACGCGATGTTATCGCTAAAGGCGATGTTTTCTACACAACCTTTGAGCGGGGTACAGAGCAAAAAGTGCGGTTCGGTAAGACAATAAAACAAGATACGGTACCTCGCAGTAAATTAATGATAAAAGAAATAAATAACACTTACATTTACATACTATGTATACAAGGCTAAGTGTCTGTCACGCATAGTTGATAAATGTAAATTATTAAAATAGATTTTTTTGTACATTTTTAAAGATTTTTGCAAAGGTTAACATTTGTTTTACGATATTGTCATTAGTGTAAATAAGTGAGTTTAATAAAAATGAAGGTTATAAACATTTTTTAAAAACGGCGTCACTAGATAATAAGTACTTAGGTACGTTTATTTTTTAGGAATGGGTTCGTTCTGATATGATTTTGTCCGCGTTTCATAAATAAAATTTTCTATTTTAATGTAAGCAACACGTTGTTTTACTTTAAATAACAAAAAACACTACAAAATTAACGACACATTACTATTTACATTTAACGAAGTACTGTACTTTATACTTACTTGGTTTATTAAAACAGTTATGTCAGATAGGTCACACAATTTTATGACCTTAACCGAGAGGTCAATGAACGACAATGAAAAGGTCATTGTCAAGTCACGTATTATGTCGATATAAGTCACTATAAACTTAATTTTTAACTGGCATGAAACTCGAGTTTCTTTCGAAGGAATTGAAAACACGACAGTAATTTACATTGTAAAAGCTGCATTAGATTCACCTTGTAAAAGGCAGATTTCCAAGCTTATTTCATTTACGAAAGGAAAATAGCAAAGTATAGGTTCTTCACACAGTACCATACATAGTGCAATAATTACAACGAAAAATATTACAATTACTTTATTTCGTCACAACTAGCGTATTAAATTATTATCATTACAACAGATCTCTTGTCATATTAAGCTTAAAACAACGTGAGGGCATTCATATTTGCAACATTGCCTTTGAGGTCATACACGTTTAAGCAATGATTTATCAAATGTATTTTTTAAGTTCCAAATTAATGTTGTACAATTCATTTCACTCTCAAAAATATTTATACAAGTATTTACACGGGTATTTAAAATGATAGGATATCAATATTTTTAAGTCTTAGGTATACCTTAAAATGTAATGACAACTTGACAACACATTAATTGCGCTGAATTCAGAGTGGGTCACAGTTCAACTATTATGAACAGTTAAAATCGTGATCAAAAGTAATTTCGAATGGTTCTTCCAAGATGTTGGTTGAAAGTAATATAACACAACTCATGAGTCATGAACCTGTGCTAGTCAATAGATAATGTTTTGAAGGAACCGCTCATCGCGTTGTCGAACTTTCCTTTTGGCTTCAAATTTAGATTGGCTTTCCATAAATCGTCGCTTAGGAACATATCTCTGAAAGCAATACAAACTAATATGAAAAAATTACAATCCAATTGTTTTAAATGCGTAAGAGATTTCTCGTCGACTTTTTTAATTAACTTAAAGCTCATGCATATTAATGTTTTTTTATGATGTTAATATTACAAACAAGGAGATCAGATTTAACTATAACCCTAAATATCTTTAAGATACTTTGGTGAATACAGAAAATTAGGTATTATAGAAACTTTTTATGTAGGTATTAGCTGTAATTGCAAATGATGCTTGTTAACGATTTTTGGAATCGCTACGCTATTTTTGATTATTATGCGAGGGCCATTTGCCATAAAATATTGGTATCTTCAGTTTGAATACTACTGTACACACCATAAGTTCTAATTAACTAAAGAATATAACAAATATTGTCAATAATTTTACTTTCATACAAAGCGAATCGGAGGGACAAAATAAAAAAAATATTGCGAAAAATTGGACAACTTACCTTTTAGCAATTATTTTGTCTTGCCATTCCTTACTCTCTTGGACCATGCTTTGGGCGTCTCCGCCGTATTCTTTTGGAAGAAACTTTTTATCTATCACCTTGTGTAAGCTGATGATGTCAGGGTAGAAATGCATCTATAAGTCGTTAAACAAAATTTACATTCAGTTGTGGGTATCGTAAAGCTAATCATTCTACATGTAATACCATGATATGATATTGATATATACCTTATGGCTATGTCTTACCTGCGTCTGTGCTTCCCGAAAATTATAACATAGGACTATTCAAACGTATAGTACATATTAGATGAGATTCACATAATACCTACGATTCAAAATTCGTTGTGGACTTTACATGCTTAATAGAAATTATAATATGTTTACTGTTGATGCAAATAATGATCTTAAAATAAATATTTATGAACCATGAATTAAAAGCTTTTAAATTAACATATTCTAGGATATCAACTGCATGTAGTAAAATAACAGGATTACATTTTACAGATGAACAGAGGTTTCGTGACGTTACAGTCACAAGTGTTATTCCAGAAAAATGGTTACAAGAATTGGCGGTCATATACATACTATATCACAAATTTCCGCCGGTATTGCAGGTTTGACGAGAGCATAAAGTTTATCATAATACGATGGAGCGTTGACGCAATATACTTTCTTCACTCGTACAGGCATCCCCACCTGAAATAGTATAAAAACTACCGGTAACACAAGTGCTTCAATCTACAGAAACCTATAAAACAATATCGACGATGAAGAGGCGAGTCGTATGCCAGATGTTTCGTTAGTTTTAGCCGTTGCTTGGTAATTGTTCGTACTTACCAATAAGTATAGTATAAAATCCCTTAAATACATTATATTTATCTTAGGAATGATTCTAAGGGAAAAGCTCTTCATATCTATAATTATAATGTGTCCTTCAGGAAAACATGGATGGTCTTTGATCCAAACATCGGCTTGCAAAGCAAATATCTTCAGTACGTCGTAGAAAACGAGCTTTTCCAGCAACGGATCATCAATTTCATGTATGAGGATTTCGGAGTCGTCTGTCTCGAATGAGCACATAGTCCTGAAAAAGATTTTGGACTTAATAAGTGTTTATTTATACATAGTTCATATATTCAATGCTTAACAGTTATTCTAGCGGCTCCTACTAAATAATGCTGATAATTTTCTTATCGTTACCAAGCAGAGCATTTCGCCGCTTTTCATGAATACTCACACAACTCAAAATTAAGAAAATACCAGTTTATAACACAAATAATCCAAAATATTCCTTA
>DWGJ01004003.1:0-12354 GCA_018246895.1 Aspitha aspitha aspitha | reverse complement strand
GGGATATTTGGCACTCGCTGCTTTCTGCCTACCCCGCAAGGGACCTGGCGTGACGATATGTATGTATGTATATGTATGTTACCATCCTATTACCTACTGTCCACAGTAAAGAACAATTTGAATTTGAATTTGAATTTGAATTTATAAAGTCATATGTTTAAGTCGATCTCACCTGATGCAGGTCTCCTTCGAGCAGTGCCCTCACTACCACGTCCAGGTGTGTTCGACTCGGCATCCCTAGTCCAGCGCACGCGGCAGCCGCGTCCGCCAGCTCCCGTCGCTTCGCCCAGGGCGCGGTGAACAGCACCCAGCCCCCCAAGATATCGAACCACGAGCTGTATTTGGGTCTTATCGATTCAAATGCCGAGTACTCACCGATCATCAGCTGTAAAATAATTACAGCATATCATATATCATACCATATTGCCGAGACTTTTCTTATGCTGTATGGTAATGGTGTCATTTCAAATTAGCTGCTGAAATTATAGGTTTTGAATCAATTTTTGTACTTGAAGTAACTATTAACATACAAAATTATATCGATTTTTGACCAATACAAACTAGTTTTAATCAAAAGTCGTATAAACTGCACTTCTAGGCATCCAATACCTCTTCATATAGTACATTGAGACATCTACTTATTAATAATATGATAATCCATATTGGAAAATACCAGATTGTTGTAATAAATTGCACTTAAGCTCAATAACCTAATCAACATTGTAAATGATAAACCTACTCTCATAATGAGTTCCAGCTGCGGTTGTTGTGCTAGAACTCGGCTGGTCAGCTTAGACCTGCATTCAGCTTGCCAATGCTTCCAGGTTATTGTAAACTCTCCAGTTGAAATGCCTCCATACACCTGAAACGTTTTAAAACACATTGCAGATCACCAGCGTGAACAGCATGGTAGATTATAGCTTACAATCCTGTACGAGAGCTTGTAAAAAAAGTCTCACAACTACACAGTGGTTTAGCATAAATGAATCATTTTAACGCAAATGACAATTTTTTTACCCTTTTTATTGGTCCACTACTGGACCGGGTCTCGTCTCATAGTGAAAGGGATTTAGGCTGTAGTCTACCACCCTGGGCAAGTGCAGCTTGGTAGACTTCACAGACTACAGAAAATATACATACATACATCACGCCAGGTCCCTAACGGGTTAGGCAGAAAGCACAAAATATGATGTACTTAATAACATCTCTGAGGTGTGCAGGTTTTCTCATGTTGTTTTCCTTCACCGTTTAGCAAGATAACTACTTATTACTGGCCTCCTGGTCGAGTGGTTAGAGACCCTGACTGCAAACCAGAGGTCATGGCTCTGATTTCCACCCGGAACAAACATTTGTGTTTGCAGCACATTTGTTTGTGCTGTGTCTGGTCGTAATAAAAATATCTATATAAGTACTATATTGTATGTATATATGTATATTTATCTGCTGTCCGGTCACCATAACACTGGCATTAAATTGCCTAATTTGGAACATACAGCCGTGTGTGGAATTGTCCCTAGTTATTTATTTATTCATTAAATAATTGCAAATTAACAAAATGATTTATTCAAGTTAATAATGAGAAGTGGTAAAAAATACCCCTGTCTAATGGTTAATAAACAAAGAAACAAGAGACAACTTACACTATACATAGGCATGCTTCTCAACGAATTATCAACCAGTTTAAATTCATTGGTGTCGGTAGATGTGTGTAATTTTAACAGAGCTCGTGCCACATCCACCCTCCCCTGCACCACCATGCCGACCACCGTTTCCCAGTACTGAGGGTGATCCTCGGAGCCTCGCTCACACGCTTCCAACAACTGCGCCGCCGTCTGCTCATGGCAAGGAAAGTGGAACCGAACCCACTCTAGTAAAAATGGCAAAACTACATCACCAGGAATGTTGTCAATGTACAAAATCTCGCACAGGTGCCATATACACTCGATGGAATAGAATATAGTCACGTGGGACAACAGAGCGTTCTTCTGGATACCATCTTGTTCTTTCTCCGCGGCTTCCTGAAGACTTTCTATGCAAACACGAATAATTGACCGGTACTGGCGGGAAAGTTTCAAAAATTCCACGTGATTGTCCGAATTCTTGGCAGCTTCCGCCGCCTTTTGCAAGGACATGTATGTTCCGTTCGATTCGTTGACCAGTTTCCGCAAAATCGGAGTAAAAAGCAAGATTTCTTGACGGATGTCTAGGATTTTATCATCGGTTGCATCGGTTGTTTCAACCGTCTGTGCCTCTTTATTAATAATTTGACTACGCGGATATATTGCGAACTTATTTCCGCGTCTCCATGTACAGGCGACGCGTTTTTCGAAGCACTTATCATCTAAAAACTGTAAAGTATAAATTAATTTACAAAACAAAAAACATAACCTAATTCCAACTCTGGAAGAAACTTACAAAAGTTTTAACCCTACTGTTTTTTGATTCAGTACTAGTGGAAGGAAGGCCAAATAAAAAAGTATTGGTATTCATGTTTTATACTTAAAAACCGCCGCTAATTATCACAATGTCACATAACTAAACTTTGCGACGGTTTAAAATTCGATTAATGTCATTCCATCGCGATTCCGCGCTTGTTTTCAGAACTGACTGCCACAGAAAACCTACACAATCGTACATACAGCCACAGAATAAATCTACGTTAAAAGTTGCACTCTTGCTTCGATATATTATCATTATCATTGTGGTGGGTTACCAGTTCAACTAGTAGAAACGCTATATATTTCATTGTAAATTTTAACGAGTTTGATTATTCGCAGTGAGTAAATTATTATTCACTACACATCACTATATGAAAAATATTAATTAGTATATAATTAGTAAATATTAGTTTACACCTTCTTCATTTTATTTCACCTGTGATTCATTATCGCGTGACGTCCGTATTTCTAAATAATAAAAGTGAAAGCACTTAAATTTACCTGAATAGAGCATAAAACATTCGATATTGATAATTTTGCTAAATCTATATAATTGATTTTGAATATCTTATAATTAATTTGTTATACATATGTACATTTATATATTTAGTATCAATTCTAGTTATAATATTAATGCAGTTGACCGGATGTGCCGTTGGAGGACATGTTGATTTGTCATGAATGAGGCAATTTTTGTCAATTCGTCAAAAACTGTTTTGTTTAGACAGAAGTTGTACAAAATTATACAGTAAACTAAGTGACATAGTGTTGTGGAACGTGATAACAATATAATGTATAGTGTATGTTTAGGTCGAAAAGTTTGATACAAGGAATATAAATTTTGCTAGGTCCATCGTACCTATTTGGTAAGTTTTGTTGCCTTAATATTCCTTGCCACAATTTCTGCTTAGTAATTCGACCGAGACACAGTTTCACGAGCTAGTCGGTGGACCTTCACCTCCAGCATGGAAATGTGTTACGACTCGTAAAGGTTACAGTAACTTTTGACAGCGACACCAAGTAGATGCTAGTGGATAAACGAGCTACGGTTATCCTTTTTATCCGTTTTGTATGTTTATTTATGTATTCGGAACTCGGCTGATGTTTCGTGACGTCAATTGTGTACGAAGGGAAAAATCGTACTAAAGCAACCGGAGATACGATAAAGTTATCAAGTATTTGATAGCGATTCGTAACGATTTAAACACTAGTCATTTGAGTTTTGTTCATTGCAAAAGTTTCGTTAATCGCTAATATAGTGACGATTTGTTGTACTACATTGTGTAAGTACTTTAACATTTAGTTTCTCTTGTGTTGTCATCACTATAATTTCCAGTAGTGTTGAACATTGGACTTTCCTTGGCTCGGTTAGGCTTCACGTATGTGTAGTATATCTCAACACACCAGAAAAATGAAGTGATTTGCCAACTTTTTGTATAAGAATTAGAGTGAAAATAATCAGTATTTCAGAAAAGAAATTAAGTTTTTAAAACATGTTTTTGCATTTTTCCCATAAATAAACACTTTATTGGTATTTTTAGATATATAAGCCTTTTTATATAGGTTAAATGACTCCAGAGAGCACGGATTTTGAAGACAGTATTTTAAACACCTATATTAAAAAAGTAAACAGCATTAAAGAGTCATGCATAATATGTTCATAAAAGTATGGTTGGCAACCCTGATAATTTAATGATATATTATTTGTTTTCACAAATGTTTTTCATTTTTAGTTGCATGACTAACCCATCATTTTTGCATTTACCTTATATAGTAAATAAATAAATAAAATATTTAATCATTTTATAATTGAAATGTTTAACTTTATCCAATAGAAGCAGGAAATACATTCTACGCTTGTGAAGCCTTAAGAAGGAATGTACTTACCATGCCAAACTACTAAAACCCATTGTATATAATCTCTGACTAAATTCCTATATGACTAATAATTCGGATAGAATTGTTAAATTGGCATACTGTCTTTTTGTGTTGATTTGAATCATGAATTAATAACGATTATGATAATCGGATAATAATTGATATGGACAATATTCTGGTAAACATTTAGTGTACAAAGATTTAATATGATAACATGTTTATATTATAAATATTACAAATGAACCCCAAAGAGGTTGTTGGTTTGGAAAATTTTGCTTACACTCATCCTCAAATTTGAAAACCTTATATCAGAGTTTTCATAGTAAGAATTTTTAGGTCTATAGAAATGTAGGAGTAAGCTTCGCCGATTATCTATGACCATCAAAATCACATATTTCAATTAACTTTTTCATAGCCTTCTCTAATGATGAAAATGATGAAATTACGGTATGAAAAGTGTACAAGTATGTTTCATAATGTCTCATGTTAATGCATGTCGCAATAGACACTTAAACTAGGAGATTGAAAAGTATTTTCATTGTGATTTTGGCTGCAATTCTGCTTCATGGATAGAATAGTTGTACTCTAAGGCCGATAATGCATGCATAGCCCCAATGAACGTCGATAATTCGACTGGCCTCGTGGTCGAGCAGTTAGAGACCCTGACTGCAAAACCGGAGCTCGTCGCTCCGATTCCCACCCGGGACAAACATTTGTGTGATGAGCACATTTGTTTGTTCTGTGTTCTGTACGTAATAAAAATATCTATATAAGTACTATATCGTATGTATATATGTATGTTTATCAGCTGTCCGGTCGCCATAACACAGGCATTAAATTGCCTAATTTGGGATCAGGCAGCCATGGGTAGACATGTCCCCAGTATTTATTATTTATTTAAATATAAACACTTATTTTTAAGTCTACCGGAAACTGTCATTCGTTTTTTTCTCTTTTGACACGTGAACATTCCATCGCTCAATACCGGGCAATGTAACATGATTTTACAGCACATTCAACATGGATGACTTCAAGCGGTGCTACTCCAATGAAGATGAATCAGTATCCATCCCATACTTCTGGGAGAAGTTTGACCCCGAGCACTACTCCATCTGGTATGCCGAGTACAAGTACCCCGAGGAGCTGTCCAAGGTCTTCATGAGCTGCAATCTCATCACCGGTCAGTGAGAGTTTCAATTTACATTTTGTCATGAGTTGGCCAGCCTTCGATGTCGACCAGACGTAGACCTACAACCTAAAAACATCACTCTTCGTTGTCATATTTGGTTTCTGTGGAGATACAAGTATGTCCCAGTAAAACTACATTCGCCCCATTACGAATAGGCTATCATTTGGCCACTATCTCGCCTGATGGTAAGTGACGATGTGGCCTAAGGCGTAGCATGCTCGCCTAGTAAATGCCTATTCACTCTGTTCTTAAAGAGCCCTAGGTTATAACTACTCCCAGGAAACACAGACACAGGCAGTTTGTTCCACTCCTTTGCGGTCCTAATCAGGTGTGAGGTGGAAGACCGTTTGGTCCTTATTCCTCCCGTGGATGTGCTAAAATTGTGGCAAAAGAAGCAGAGATCTATTTTTAGTTTATTGTTTTATTCTTATTATTTTTGTTTTTATTTTTATTCTTATTTTTGTTCACGTGTTATTTTTGTTCTTATTTTTTTTTACATCTATATCTTTGTCTAGTATGTTTGTGTTAGGTTTTTTATTATTTTTTGCATCTGTATTTATTTTAAGTTTGTTCTCTCATTTCGTAAACCGCAAATGAAGATGTGACGTGCGCGAGTGTCCGCAGGCATGTTCCAGCGGCTGGACAAGATGCGCAAGCAGTGCTTCGCCTCCGTCTGTCTGTTCGGGAGTGACGGGGACTCGAGCATCTCGGGCGTGTGGGTGTGGCGCGGCCAGGAGCTGGCCTTCCCGCTCTCGCCCGATTGGCAGATAGACTACGAGTCCTACGAGTGGAGGAAGCTGGAGCCCGGCAGCGAAGAGACCAAGCGTCTCGTCCGCGATTACTTCTCGTGGTCGGGCAAGGACGCGCGCGGCCGTCCCTTCAACCAGGGCAAGATCTTCAAGAAGCGCTCCCCTCGCCCCTCACTCGCACCGCGCCACGAAAAATTATTTTTATAACGCATAGGAAATGCGTCCTCCCCTTCCGCGATAACGAGTTCATTTATGATACTTTGATACGTTTTGTTACTTATGTCTCCGTTTGTATATGAATAAGATAAGCTGTAAATGAACACCGCGCCTCGAACGTCGTCCGCCGTCGGGCGTCGGGCGACCGTCGGATTATTGCATTTATGATATAAACATGTAAAATGATCAATTCCTTTATCGTTTATACGACGGCCGTCAAAATAAAAGTGTTTTTTATTTATGAGAAGTTTTGTATCATTTTGTTTTAAGTTGCCGGCAAAGATCTGTACGTATAATAGTGTAAGGTGAGCTACTGCAGCCCCGCCGCGGGTAATGTCGCCGCCTCGTGTGCGGTCGGAGTTGCCAATGAAACCTGTTGATACTTACTGTACTACATACAATACTAATATTATGAGGTTGAAGACTTTGAACACGGTAATGTTCCAGCAGCACTTCACTCACTCACACACTTGACACTTTCACAGGTCATTTGGGCAGAGAAACAATCTATTTGTAATGGTAGACAAGAACTGAATTTTATTATGATTGTACCTTCCTTTTATACAAAATATAATAAGAGTCAATATCTACATTCATTTATCAAACAATCTCAATATCTGCATAAAATATATACATCTATGTATATAAGTGTATTATTATTTATTTATAGTATTTATGAATTATTTACACATGTTTATTTATAATATTTATCGATATTATTATAATCACAATGACCCAATCAACTTAGATCCCATTGAGTTAATTATGTTTATAATTAGTATTATTGGTGGTGCTTGCATTTAACACTAATCTTAAAAATATTTATTGAGGAAGGCTATATAGCGTCCCACCGTGACAGCAGCGGAACAGCATTGTAACATGTTGCAAGAAACAGGAACATTTTTGAGAACTTTCCTTGCGTGCGCTGCGTAAACGGTGAAAGTTATGCAAAAACCGAGTATTACGAAATTGTTTCACTTTAAAACTTCTAAAACAAAGTCCACAACAGCACAGTAGCTTGACTCACTATACCTAACCTTTTAATGGTAAATCGGATCTAAAGTAATACCTACATTACTTACGGTACAGTTTTGATAAATGTTTGTCGAAGACTTCCGTAAGCTTAACAACCTAGAATCTAGAAAATGTCGCTTGTCACTACTGACAGAAGCCATTCAAATTGGAACCGTCATAGCGTGAAAGCTCAGCCCGACTTAAATAAATTTGTACCAAGAGGAAAATATTAATAGTCGCTAACTCAAGAACCCCTTCTACATATATATGATATTAATTTGTAGTACATGTATTCTAAAAAATTTAAATACTGCTCAAAGTCACTAATCCACGAGGACAAAAGTTTTCAAATAAGTTCAATGACTCAACGTTGCAATTAGATTCAATACAGAAGTTTCTAATAGACTACGATTCGTTTTGAAACCGGCAATTTTCAAATGTGACACCGAATTACTTCAAACGGAGTGCTACCGCGTCGCCTGCGTGTCGCCGACAACTAAGCAACATTCAAATCGAGCCGGTTACGAGATGAGACACGGCGATGGACCGTGTAGACGCTAGAGGGGGACGCCGCGTTCGTCGGGCGGCACAGCAGTTCACGAAATGAAAAGGCAGATAGAAAAGCAAAATTGTAATTATATTTTATTTAATATTTCAGACTTTTACCTAAACTGTAGAAGTAATTTAACATTGGTACATACATCCTTACATATTATTGCGTTTTCAATACACTAAAGTCACGAAAACTCGCTTCAAACAATCGCGAGCGAATAAACGACGCAACTGGCGAGGCGCCGCGTGCGGCTCGCGGCTGCAGACCTCGTCAATAATAATGCTGTGAATTTCGCCTTTTCCTCTCATTTTTATAGAAAAGTCCCGATTCTCTTCGCTTCGATTGCACCGAGCGTCCGCGAACTGAAGTCAATATGAGCCATCGATTGCAAGTCTGATAAAGTCCACGAGTTGCGTCGTTTAGTCCATATAAAGTGAATAGGATAAAGCGGCAAAGATACACCCCCCGGGGTCCAAGCGTTACTTCAAAAGAGAACAAGTGATCACTTCCAGCGACTAGCGGGGCGGGGCGGGGGCAGGCAATGGTCCTACACATCTTTGATAGATATCTGTTCTGACTTTGAAATATAAAGAAAAACGTTAAATCATAAGAAAATAGAGTAGAGCAGGACGTATACGACATAGGAAAGTCCCGCTCCCGCGCTGCCCGCCGCCCGCCGGCCGGTGCAGTTCATTACAATTGCGACAAATGCCGAGTGCTACCTTTTTCGTTATTTTCCCTCCAGGGTACTGCAAATTTATGTAGATTGATAAAGCTTATAAATATTTGTGAAACGGTTTGTTTCTTCTTGCTTTGTAATATATTTATCAGCGGTGAAACGGCTCGACGGTCTTCGAATAAAACCTCTAAGTATTCTGACTCATCGTTATCATTATGAGGGACCGTATCCATGCATGTAACACTTGCACTCGACTACGACACGGTTATAACTTCGCCAACTGAACGCGCGATGCCCGACCTGTATCTATTTCGGCTACTAATAATATTAATAATAATAATGTTGGGATGACCCAATCGAGCTCTGTTTAATACTCGAACTAAACTATTTTTTGTTATTCACGAGGATTGAACCTCAAACATCTTGTGCGGGAATTTAGGTTCTCACAATCTTTAACATGCAAGACGCGCGTGCTAGTGCAGCTCGACTAGATACTTCGATCAACTTTCTTGAACGAGACGGTCAATATAACCTGATCGACCGAAATCGAGTGAAGTCGTTCGAGAAGGGTAACGTGCAACGGTCGCCACATTTGTCCGCGCGTAGTTTTGGTCGATGTGGGTCCACGCGTGTCGTCTTCGCATTTGTCATACAAATAATAATTACTTACGTTGAGCATCCATAAATAAGCACAAGTAACCAGTGAAGCGATAAACATCATTTTACCTGCAAGCACTGAAACGACTTCCGCAATCCTTACTCCGCTTCAACCTTCGAAAACGAGTCGGCGCGTTTACCGGTGAAACTTGTAACTCGGTGCTACGCCACCGTGGCCCGCCGTGCGAACCGGTGCTCACCGGGGCCGAGATCGTTAAGGCCTCGGGTATCGGTATGTCGAACGAGATGCAGGTATGGGATCAGTTGGAAAGCAAAAAAACTCGTTAGCATCCAAAACGGTGTGTGTGCTCAATAAGGCCAAACAGGACTCCACGGCCCGCTCGGAGCGACTCCATCGGCGCCACCCGACCTCGGCCCTTGTAAACGCCGCGCACGAACGCGTAGCTCGAAGTATCAACAATGTTAACATCACGGACGGCTCACACACAGGAGCCCGCATCACTGTCCCCCTCGACCGCGGCGGGCGCTCGTCTGTCGCACGCGTGCCCCCTTTCAACGGACCGTTTCTCGCACTCGTTTTTTCCACGAACGTACAAGCTCCGAAATGGGCTGTCCAACGTATTTCGAATGACATAGTGCTTTAAAAAGGCGCCATCTCGGCGTCGGTAGGGCGCGCGCGCTGCGGTGAGGTCCGGCGAGGGAGCCATCCGCACGCGACCGCTTACCTGTCATCGGACGGGTCGTTATCCAGTTTGTCAACTTTTGCAATAAAAGAGCCCTATTAGGCATCATAAAAAATGAGAGCGTAGGTTATTTTATGAAACGTAGATGATTTTATGAGGTTTCATTATGAAAGGTTGAATATAAATCAATTGAAGTCAATTCCGCGGTCCTCAGTCGTTGGAACGTCTCTCTATTGATATAGTAAATCCTCGCGGGTGTAGCTCCGAGCGTGCCCTACTCCCCGAGCCGGGGGGCGGCGGCCGCCGGGACGCTCGCCGTTCCACTCTACATTAACAGTACATAACCGTATCGGACAATACCGCCCACTCTATCGCATAACCGAAATATTTATACACGACGAACAGTTCAATAAACATCAAAAATGCAAAGTTCAACGGTGGCTAACAGGAGAGTTATAAACGATCCTAAAAATGTATATCTAAGGGGTAAATTTACATCTCAAAAACGATAACGTTGTTTCGGTTTAATAGAGAGTATATCTATAAAACTCGAAGGTGACGCAGGAGAGCGGCGCGGCTGCCGGCGGGCGGCGGGCGGCGGGCAGCGGTCAGTGCGGCCGCATCTGTGGGGCAACACGGAACACGCGTTACTCGACATGATCTGCCACTCAACTCGTCGCCGACGTCCCGTCGAGGTCGAGACGGGAAGGCGATACGCGCGGCTCCAACGAGCTTCACTAAAAGCTCTCTAGCTTTATTGGACGCTCCTCTTTCGAACAACAATTACGACTCAAACGCGCATAGGATTCGACATCCGAGCGGCCGCGGGGGCGGCACGCGCCGCTCGCGGGTCGAGCGACCCCACTTTCATTTGCAACGCACACGTTCTTGCCGTGCAGTACAGATAGAGAATAGAAGGTGTAATGAGTTGAGACTGAAATATATTTACCGAGTCGAGCGCGGCGGGCGGGCGCGGCGGCGGCTCCGCGGCGGGGGACTGCGTGCTGCCGGCCAAGATACATTTTATACTCTTAAAAGAACCATTTAGTTAATAGTATTAAGTACTACCGGTTCTTTAGGGTGATAGACGGATAAGACTCGAGTGGAAGCTATTTATTAAATATAGAATACATTTTATAACTAGACATACGTACATATTTATTTATTTAAAGAAAGAAAAGAAAGAAATAAAGAAAAATATATTTATTCGCGGGCTCCAAGAAATCTATGCACTTATGACAATATTTGAATACACACCAACAACATCACACAGTTCTAGGCTAATTTCTAAATGTAAGGACAGGTGGCAGGTGTGTATGCCAATTACAGCCGTGGCCAACATTGTAGACATAGACATACTTATTTTTGTACTTTTTTATATATTTGAATAGAGTAGCAAACGAGCAGGTAGCAGTCACAAGTGGCTACTCCCGCCTATGACCATCTGTAACCGACTCCTAACAGGGCTGTATGGACTGTTCGTGAGAATTTAATTAGTGTAAGGTGTTATTAAGAATTAGTTGGTGAGTATTCTTTAGTAACAGGACTGCAGGAATGGTACTTTTAGTGATATTAGCCCAGTTAGTAAGTGTTAGTAGTTACCCTATCAGAAGTCGGTCATAGATGCGTTGCTATTCTTGAAGACTAAGATGGTCTCCTCTGGTATACAAAGGGACCGGCAACCACACCCTTCGGGCCGAAACACAGTTGAAACAACTGCTTTACGGCAGAAATAGGTGTGGCTGTGGTACTTCTCCGGGCGAACCGTACACAGGTTCTACCTACAAGTTCTACTACCTACTTTTTATTATAAACGAGTACCGTCTAAGCGGCGTAGATTACCCGACATGGAGATGTTGGCTGTCGTCGTTGAGCAGCGGCAGCTCGTCCTCCTGGCGCCCGTGGCACTCGCAGCGGCACTCCTCGGGCTCCACGTAGCTGAACACGACGGCGCCTCCCGCGCCCGCCGCGCCCGCCGGCCCCGCGCTCGCCGGCAGCGTCTGAATGCGCTTCGGTTGCTTCCGCCTCTCCGGAACCTCTTCAAAGTCGATCCATTCAGATTTAACGCGCACCTCGCCACCTACCGCAGTATTACACTAGTAACTACAGTATATTGCTACTATGTGGTAACTGTGGTCCATGGACGGTTATATGTACAACGAGAAGTGGCTTGCATCTGTTGCTACTCGCACCAGAATTGAAGATTGTTCAATTCGATAGGTATACGATGAACGTCTAGTATGACTTTCTGTCTAATCTGTATATTAATACGTGAAGCGAAAACTTTGGACCCCTTTTTACGAAAATTGCGGGCACGGAGGAGTATAAAATTTGGCA
>DWGJ01004002.1:0-12355 GCA_018246895.1 Aspitha aspitha aspitha | reverse complement strand
TAACTGAGAGCAGTGATAGCCTAGTAGTTTGAAATTCAGCCTTCCACTGGGAGGTCTGGGTTCGATCCTGGCACGCACCTCTGATTTATTACGTGCGATTTATAATTAAAATTTAAATATCACTTGCTATAACGGTGAAGGAAAACATTATGAGGAGACCTGCACACCTTAGAGATGTTATAAAGTATTTAATATTTTCTGAGGTCTGTGAAGTCTACCAATCCGCATTTGGCCAGCATGGCCTAAATCCCTCTCAATATAGGAGGAGACCCGGTCCAGCATTGAACCAATAAATACGGTCGAACAACAACAAATTAACATTCATTGTCAAATCATAATAAATGCGGAGTACCATTCCAGTGAATATGGTTCTCCGCTCAGAATGAGGAATTGTTACAACCAGTCTCCATTTAATTGGCACAAAACCTTAACAATTCTATTTTAAGCCAAACATTCAACGCCCGATAATTCTGACTCAGAAACAATCAGAGTGCTTGCTGACCATGCCATTACATCCTGACATGATTCACCGGAACAGGCCAGTGAGTCCAGAAATGATTAATCAGATGATGATTCCAAAAATGTTTTATCAGGTCGTAATGATTCATCTTCAACTGTTGACATTATTTGTTAAATGTTTGTAGTGATTAATTCGCTTTCCCTATTAAATCTCTGCGAAGCAACACTGGGTGAATTGGGAAGGCTCTCGTGGTCGTAGGGTCGTTTCTTAGCAAAGACTAACATTTGTGTTGAGCACATTTGTTTGTACTGTGTCTGGGCGTAATAAAAATATCTATATAACAGCTATATCGTATGTATATACTCGTATGTATGTTTATGAGCAGTCCGGTCGCCATAACACAGGCATTAACTCGCCTAATTTGGGATCAGACAGCCTTGCGTGGAATTGTCCACAATTATTTATTTATTTAGTGGACGGTGCGGGAGGAGCGAGATGTGACGTAACAATTGTAGTTGGGGTGAAGGTAATAAAGACTGTTTTTCACAAACGTGTACCTAAATTAAATCATATAATTACGAATGACAATATAAACAAACTTATTGAGTTGCATTATCATTTAGTGTATTTATATTCAATCAAAGATAATAATCTCTTTTTAATTCAATTAGGTAATCTGTATCCGTATCTCTACTCAAATGGATGTCTGTGTAATTTAATTACTTTCATTATTTCGTGACATTGCCTTTGAAGCTTTCAATCCCTGTCACCAGTGCATGAAAAACTGTCATTTTCGAAATGTCACTGACCGATTAACATCTTAACATCTGGTTTCGATAACGGAACTTCAATATTATATTACCATTTTATATGAATAAAAAAAACGTATTTTGTAAAGTGTTTTTGCAACATCTGTATAAAATATTGTCCTTTTCAGTTAGGTATTACCTACATCTGAGGTTTCCTAACCATACGTTTCTTTAATCACAAAAACTCAAATTCAAATTATGAGTAGTCATTATATAGTACACATTCAATGAAGGTCATGTTTTAGTCATTGTACATCGGCTTTGTGGCGCACAAGGCTTCAGGCCTTAGTAGACCGGGAAAAAAAGCCGGCGAAAAAATCCTCCTTCAATCCTTCAATAGTTCAATTCATATAACTTTATTCATATTGTGTCGGCTATTAAACTGCAACAAGTATCATGCGCTAGAAATGATTAGACATCAATATATAGGTAAAAGGGAAAACATGTAAGTTACTACTTTCGTAAGTTATGGATTTACCAAGAACTGATAGTTATCTAATCTCATCTTTATTATTATGAATATTATCGATATAATATCCATTTAGAGGGAGTGACGTCATAATTTAAAAATTCCTTCCAGAATATAGGTGCAACTTGGATGGACGTAGCCGTTTGGTTTAAAAAACATTTAGTGCGTGTTGGCTATCCTTGTCTCTCATATAGGAAGTTGCGGAACGTAACATCTCTTTCTTGTTATGAGTGGTTCATAAACTAATCATTTAAATATCACTCGCTATAACGGTGAATGAAAATATCGCGAGGAAACCTGTACAAATTATCGTATGCTAATCCTCACCGTGCCAGCGTGGTAGATGATGGTTTAACCCTTCTCATTACGAAAAGAGACCCTCAACAGTGGAGCGATGAAAAGGGTTAAGAAATAGCTGGATCTCTGTACCTTCGCCATGCACTAAGCGGTAGTTAATTGCAACTTTTATCGCAAAACAGGAATGCACTTGAAATACTTTATCAGCAATCTGTAAAACCTTATCTATCACTTCAGGCATTGGCTTCTTCATACTGAATGACAGTTGGTAGTTATTGAGGAAATTTGTTTCTTAGTATTCACCACACGGATAGGAGTGATAGCTAAGTGGTTTTGATTTCAAACTCCACTGAGAGGTCTACGATTCAATACTGGGTCTAATAAAATTAAATGGCGGTTACACGGCATTAGACGTTGGTTGAATCCAGGGCGTCTGAATGTGACATGCAATTTGGCTTAAAACAACAGTCTACACTGTTTCAAACCTTTCAAACGTTCAAAACAAACAAATGTGCTCATCACACAAATGTGTGACCCGGGTGGGAATCGAAACCACGACCTCCGGTTTTGCAGTCAGGGTCTCCAACCACTCGACGACGAGGCCAGTTACACATGTGAAAATTTGTTAGTTTGTTAAAAGTGTTAATTTCAAAAACTGCGATAATGTTCGCCAAAGTTTGATTACAAATAAAATATAATGTACCTACTATAGACAGTATTTTCATTTCGAATATAAATCAGAGTAATCTACATACATATATACATACTGGTATGTCTGTTACTTTCTTTATGTTACTTACATTATAAGCTTCAATCTTCAGTTATCACATATATACTCAAATTGTATTCACTAGACCAACTTTATTATATTGTTTCACGACAGTTAATAACACGCATTCTAACCTACACATTATTTGTAATTATTTTATGTTATGGCACCTTATTGTATCACACTTTAAAAGAATCGATTCCAACTTTTTTAATCAATCAACGTGTTCATATTTTTTACGACAGGATTTTTCTTATTGTCAATTGCTATAATTTCGCTATTGATATTTAGTTTTTTTTATATCTCCCGTTTAGTTAAAGAGGGTTTGAAACAACGGAAGTATTTCGCGTCCGCGTCTGTTGCTTGTTGTAAAGATCTCGGAACTTGAAGAAAACAAATTCGTTCAGTGTCATGCCCTTTCTATCAATAATCGCGCCACTTTCTCTCAAATCAATTGGACGACCGCCGTAACCGACACCTGAATTAATAATTTGACGAAAATAACAGCTATTTTTAATATAAAAATAATGTAAAACAATCTATTGATATGTAGAGCGTTGTAGAGATGTTAGATTTCCAATAGTTCAACTGGAAGGAAATTCCTGTTAGATTTGTATCACTGAGAAATTATATAGGTACCCAAAATCAACGATAAATATAACATTACCACAGGCGTTCGGTTCCTTTTATGCAGTATGTAGTATTTGCAGTATTTTGGCGAAATTTGTTCGCCAAGCTTTGACTGGTGGAAAATGCATTGAGTTCGCCCTTCGCTATGTCATGACCAATATTGGTATCTAATAAAGATTAAATAAAATATAACTATAACTCCAAGGTCTAGTACTTATTTCGTAATAACTCATATCTAACATCAGTCCATACCTTACTAGAAACATAACGTCATCAGTTCATCAGTAATGGAGGCGCGGCAAAAATAGTTCACAAAACTTTCCGTGTTCTGAAGTATTTTTTAATTATTTTGTTGCTTAGCTATATGACTTATTGGTGCTAATAAACATTAGATACCATTTATCTTTATAATATTGTTTTTGCACCACAGGAAATGATTAATAATCTAATATTGTAGGCATATAAATCATAACAGAACATGTTCAGAATTCAGATGCATATCATACGAAAAAAAATGTAATGTATATTATTGTAGAAAATTTCAAAAATCTATTTACGAGTACAGTGTACTTGATCCTAATTGAAAGGTGACAAACACAATGACGTTTATTTGCGTAAATATAGGGGTACAATTACAGATGTTACAGAATAATTAGTTCAATACATAGTTTGCATTTTACGACGTGTTTAATTTAATATTAGTATTAGTAGTAGGGTATTTAGTAGTTTGCTGCTGTGGTGATGTTTGTGTTCTGTACGAGGCTACTTGTCTTTTAATTTGACAGCTAACAAAAATATAACATTCTCGTAATAAGGAGAGGAAAGGTCTCCTTGCGAGTAGTTGGACGTAGTTTACTCTAGCGCAGCGATGCTTTTAAAATAAGACGATTATATTAGCTTGTTTACAGTTTGTGTTACATTAATGTATTAATGGCGCGCAGTTCTGCATTTTGTAAGATAAAGATTGTATTAAAGTAGTCTCTTAACAATACTTTCGCGTTATATCAATCTAACATAGTTACGCAAACAATTAATGTGTTTACTTATCCGATGTATCGCATTAAGTAATGAGTGTGAAATCTACGTAAAAAAATCTGAATATAGGTGAATACCCTGACATACTTACGTATCTTTTGATTCTAGATTAAACGTTAATGTGTGTTTGATGTCCAGAAAACAGCTTAGTAAACAATACAGAGCGATAAAGCTATGCTCGTACATATAGCTTGTTAGCATTCTATTTATAGACTGCAATGTTGGAATCGGAAAGAAAAATAAAACGCATAGGTATCTAGCTCCGCGTCAGAGTTCTTTCGGCGCCTTTCATCATTATCGTTCAACATAAAAGGTTCAATAAACGCTAATGTAGTTACGTCAATAAAACACTAGATATTAAACAACTGTTGTATTATCATAGGAGTTCCTTGCCATAATTTTAGGTGAATAAGTTAAACAATAAAATCACAACTTAACGAATACTTAAAATTAATTCCAACGTCGACGAATTGAAATTTGAATTTTGACATTCCAAACGGTACGACAAATGTTTCGCGCGACGGGGATCGAACGCGACGGAGGTACGCTCCACTTATCGCCAATGGCAGGTGAAATCGGAATCTCAAAAATCAAAGTATAAAGTGCATACCAATGTATAACAGCAAATGAACAAGTTACATTAAAATATAACAACAAAGCTCTCTGTGGTCCAAATCGGCGCGGTTGAGTTTGAGGTGGCGTAGATTCTTTCAAATCACTGTATACACGAAGAGAACACTGCCTCTCGCAACTCTAGATATACGGGTATGTTGACCAACTATCATCTAACAGCAATAAATGCATACTTCAACTTTTCAGTATCAATTTGTACAAAACATACCTTTTTATTTACACGTTGCTATTAAATCACAAACCTAATGAATAGCAGTGAACGACGATTCATTTTATTAACTTTTACCTAAACATACATCACAGATCGAAATACAAAAATCGGGCAGATAACATTTTAAACATATCTGTATAATCTACGTATTCACGTCATATTAATGTCGTAACTATAATGTTCATCAATTGAATAATAAATAAAGGCAAGACTCGTTTAGCATTAAAACATAAATTTGTTTTTCTGCATAGGCAAATGAAATTAATTCGGATTATTTACTAATGAAACCAATATAAGTAATATTACAAAAGTTAAAAATGGATAAAACTACAAACTAAGCAATGAAAGAAGAGAATATAGAAATAAACATATTGAAGCTCCGTAGTAGCGATAAAGTCCAATCCAAAACTTGGCAAGCACTTACATATTAAATCGATAATCTTATACTTTACTAGTTCTGATAACTTCACTGACATTTGTTTAAAAAAAACATCATCTGTTTGACTAGATATTTAACTAAAACTATTTATCGATGATGCGATAGCTACAAATATGAATTTTAAAAATTTCAGTACTTTTATAGATGCGAAAAAAATGAACATAACAATAATACATTTCAATAAAAAATATAACAATCAAAAATTTTTGCCACTCTCTCCTTCACCAGTGTACCTGAGAATACTTAACGTTGAACGTGAATGGAGGCGTGGGGGTTGCAATATCAGGATTTCATTTTTTACAGTCGTCTATTAATTTCGAGTCGGATTTTTGATTGGAGTCCTCGTTTTTTGATTCGGTTTTGTATCTGTCAATATCCTTGTCATGCTTTTTGTTTGCGGGATCCTGCGATACAACGTTGTCCTGCGATTTAGTTCTGGGCTCTATTTTGTTTTGAAATTCATCATTCAACATTTTTTCAAACTCGGTAGAAATTTTATTTACATTCCTCTTCATTGTGGCGTCTGGAAAAGTCTAAAAAACAATAATTGTAAGAATATTGTATTGCTGTTTAATGATTAGGGATTTCAAATGGTAAATTTGTCTGATTACCTTAAGGTACAATCTGACATTATTAAATATACGCCTAAAATCCTGTACAACTTGTTCGTGTTCAGTGTACGTGGAATTTTTAAGCTTCGTGGATATATCATGCAAGCACATTGGGCGTTTAACTACTTCGTAAAATCTTGGAGCCTAGAAATATCAAGCACGTGAGGCAAGAGATAACACTGAAATACACAATTCATCAATTATTCATGACACTTTACCATTTTGATATCCATATCGTCCATTACAAACTTTGCTTCACTTATCTTATACATACTAGATAGAATAGTTTCAAACTTTTTTACAGCAGCAGTGGGCAAAGGTTTCTTCTTTTTGGGATGATACCACATGCCCGACACAGCCTTCGTCTTAATACTGGTAGGCTTCTTTTGGTTATCATCTTTGATAAAACTTCCAGTATGATCATAACAGCGAATGTTTTCTTTAGGTTCCTCATATTTACTTTCAATCAGCTGGTCGTCAAGGTCGAGTGATTTATTGCAACTTTCATCTGGTTTCGATATTTCCTCAGAGAAGCTTTGCCTTTCTGAATCTTCAGTTTTGGCTAGGTCTTGCTTAGCAGCTAACTCTTCATGCCACATATCCATCGATTGCTTTGAAGAAAAGTTATTGGTGTACCATATGTCGCTATTATCAATTACGTGATGGATATTTTTCATGTTTTCAGAACCTTCATCGCCTGCACTTAAACATAAAGCATCATACAAACGCGCTGTATCCGATTTGGATCCTTCGTGTATAAAATCCATCAACTTGGGAGCCGATTGCTTGGCAGCTTCCCAAGCATTGTCCGATACGACAGTACCGAACATGTCCATAGATTCTAAGCCTTTTACCTTTATCTGTGGCGCACCGGCTCTAGAAAATATTTTTTGAGAGTCACCTAATACATCGTCAGTACGCCGAGACATAAGACATGGCCATGATTCTATATTATATTTAGGTTGTGGTGCTAATGTGACTTGAGGAAATTGAGCTTTTCTTTTCAAATGATTGGTATCATCAATTGAATTATCATATGCTGAATCCTGTGTTGAAACCTGTAAGAAGGATGTCACTGGATCAGTCGGCTTAATGGGCACTTTGTAACTACCGGGTTTCATATATACTTTTGAAATTTCATGAAACTCATCGTTATCGGGATCAATAAATTGTACGGGGCCAGAGATATTTGAAATCGTCACAACATTCGAAGGAATTTGTACGTTGTGAGTGTGATGAGTTAAAAAATCGTTAGGTTCTTTTTGGATAACCTGGCCCCATGTTGCAAAAAAATCTGTCTCTTCTTTCGTGTCCCCACAGCTATTATTTTTCTGTAGGCAGCCTCTGATTTCAGCAGCTGTAGCCATACTGGGAATTAAAGTCTTTTCTACGTGGCTTAGCGGTATCATTTTGGCTTTTAGCTCCATTTCTCGACGTTGCAACACGTCACAAGGCACACTCCCCATTACCGACTGTCCAGGAGTTTTGCCAAGCTCAGCATCCATTTTATGTTTTAGCTGGTTATACAACTCTCTCTGATCGGCATGACACATGCTTTCTAAAGCACGAAAGTCTGGTACATTGGTAATTGTCCAAGACTGCCGTGGTTTCGCTTCACGCACACTACACGGTTCACATTTGTAAGGCACCTTCTGATAACTTTCTATTTCACTTTGATCACTGAGAGGATAAAAGTTATGAGGATTCGATGGTGGAACTATAGGGATCTTTTTGTAAGTTACTCCAGATCTAGATGGCCATGGACCTTCACTAAAAGAATGGGGAACAGCTTGGCTTTGATTCTGAATCCATGGAGGTTGAATGGCACTATAAGGCTGCGGAGTAGCACTAATAGACCTGGGAGTGCCGATATGAGGCTTGATGGGTTGAAATTTGTTCTGATTTTGATGTCGAGGTCCTGTTGGATTTGTAGCATAATAGTTGTGCGTAAAGCTTTTTTGCTCCAAAGTAAAACCGTGATCGAGACATTTGAATGTCTTATAAATATGCGTCAACATTTCTTTAGTGACGGCTTGCCATTGTACGAAGCATTCTCTGATGTTAGGACTGTAATACTTATTTTCGATTCTAGAGAATGTGTCATGTTTCTCGCTAAGTAGCTCTTTGACACCCTTCCAACCATCAAGAATTCTGACAAAAGAGAATATAAAATTCTTTATCACCCAAGGTATTCCTTGTGAATGTAAATTTGCGACTGCACTGTCGGGTTTTTGTACATTGGATCTTGTTTTGGCGCAAATTGAATGTATATTTTTAAAACACGGCCTGTTATGATGAGCTATTGCTATGTTTTCCGCATCAGTGCATGCTTCTATTGCTAACTGAACAATTTGATTTGGAATCTGATCGTGAATAATAATTTTATCTAGGGCTGTCATAAATAGATCCGAGGAGCCTGTGGCTTTCATGTCGTCGTCCAGGTTAACGGCTTTCTGATTTTGTTTTTGATTGTTTGTGTCACATCGCGCATTCGTTTCGGATATGTTACAAAGTTCTGATACCATTCTCTCGCCCTCAGCAAAAAAATCCAGGCTCGAGGTGGAATCGGACGTAAGGTGTCTATCTTGCTTCCTTTGACGGTCAGATTCTGTGTTATCTTTGTAGCGCTCATTGTATCGAGAATCAGCGCTGTAAGCGTTCCGCTTGTCGTGATTCTTAACAATTTTCTTTCTAGCTCCCGTACCGATTGGCTCCTGATTGGGGATGGACCAAGAGCTCTGCGACCGTCTGTCGGCGCCAAGTCGATCGGCCATCACACCATGCCCACTAAAGCTGGACGAAGGGTCAAACACGAGTCCCACTAAAGGGGAATTTGGCGGTGAACTGAACGTGGGCGCAGATGAATTGTTATATCTGAAAGTTTAAAACCCATCAGTTACCAATCTTGGATAATTTTAAAAAGAAAAGTTACATTTGCTACCTTGGGTTATGGTAATGCTGGCTAGTAGACTCGTACACACCGTTGGTAACTCTGCAATATGTTGTTACGTTCTGATCAGATGGTTCTTTATTGGAAGGACCTGTGGAAGGAACTCATTTGTTTAAAGCCATAGAGAGGAAACAAAAGGTCTGCTAATACCTATTATCTGGCTACCTGTGCCCGCAGCTTCGCCTGCGTGGAAATCAATATTTTTCCGTTTTAGCAATATTTGTCATTACTGCTCCACTCCTATTAGTCATAGCGTGATGTTATATAGCCTTTTGCTTTCTGAATAAGTCGTCTATTCAACACAATAATATTGCTTCAATTGGAACCAGTAGTAGTAGAGAGATCAATTCTGTACATGAAACATATTCCTAAAATAACTATCAGGGGGTGATTAGGGATCGATACTAATGCCAAAAATACAATCAGTAAAATTTTTGTCTGTCTGTCTGTATAACCGTTAGAGAAACAAAAACTACTAGACGGATTTAAACCAAACTTGGTACAATTATTTTTCATACTCCTGAGCTGGTTATAGTATACTTTTCATCATGCTACAATCAATAGGAGCGGAGCGGTGAAGGGAAATGTTGGGAAAACGGGAGAGGTTACTCCATTTTTTAAGCTCCTACATCCAATAAATAGTGGTGAAATACTGTTTTATACCCATGCGAAGCCGGGGCGAGCCGCTAGTATTAGTATAGATTGGGAACAGAAATAATAAAAAACGAAATTTAAACATACGGAAGCTGTGGACAAGCCTTTATGTCAATATACATATATACGAAGTTATGTTTTAATTTGCACAGTTCTTCATTAAACGCATTGCTATGTAGCTTCAAGGGAGAAGTTTTGTAAAAAGTGTCTTGTTTATTGCGATTTTCCATTTTTTTTTAAATTCTTAATTAAAGGGCTGAATCGTAACACCGATTATGCCGCCCTGGTATATACAACAAATACAAATACATCACATATATACAGATACTGTTGTTACCTCCATATATCTGTAGTATGTGATGTATTTGTATTTTTGTATGTAGATTTTCCATGTCTATCTAAATATCTATCTGGGCTTTTTGAATCAACGTGGTATCTGAGCATATTGATTTGTTTCACTGCACATTGAACCAGTTCACAAAGGTTGCTTCTTGTGTAGTGGAGAAACGTGATTTATAATAATAATAATAATAATTTATGTTGATTATTCCTAGGGTTGTATCTCTATGTTTAATTTATGTTACTTTGGCTTTTTGTACTCTCTGTTTTGTTATTGTATTAGTACAATACTAACGCATTGGTGCAACTATAATGCTAGTTGTTGGTTGTATAATAAATAAATAAACAAATAAATTTGATGGAAAAAGAAATTTCTACCCAAACCATGTATTAGTCATTATGACGTATAGATACGAATATTTAAATAACTTAATCGTGCTATCACTTTATAGGATCTTTGCATGTAATAGAAGTGAAATTGTTTTTTTTAACTTGAAAAAAAATATACTTAATATCAGCTTAACAGAGAGACAGGCGGCTAAAATACTTAGCAACATATTTATGTTTTTACGTAGATAAAAATCCTGACCTCGTGTCTTGTATGTATAATAGTTATGATGTACGATATCTTAATAAATATTAATATTGAAAAATACCTCTTGATATCGCTAGAAATACAAGAAAATCAGGTTTTCAATAACATTATTGATGTGTTAAACAATGTTTTATACCTTTACGCTTTATTATTTTTGTTATAACTGAGTAAATTTTAACAAAACGAGCTACGGTATTTGTGGACGGTAGAAAAACAATCGTTCTGTGTAATATCACGAAAATATAAGGAAATTCATTATAAGAAGGTTCAAGTTACAATGGCTGCTACGTAGGTACAATATATGAATAAAAATACTCGTTTAACGCGTTACATAATTCGAATGCTAAATGTGATTCCCCGTTCTGTCGTCTTTCATAGAATTGGTGATATGACATGCGCTTGATAACCTTGTATATGACTCGGAATATGATAAGGGAAATTTCTGTAGAAGACGTCATTCGTAGAAAAAACGCATTTCCGCGGCAGAATCTGTCAAGGGTTCGACTACGAAACAAGCGATCATAATATTTCCACACACAGCTGTCTGATTCAAGGCAATTAAATTTATATGCTGGGGTAACCGGACAGCTGGGAAACATACGAACATACTACACATGTCTAACCTATATACTCTTTTTACACCCTTATACAAAGAACAACAAAATGTGCTCATTATAAGATGTCTGTCCTGGATGGGATTCGAACCCCCGTCCTCCGGTTTACAATTGAAGGTCTCTAACCACTAAAACAAGACACCAGTTGCATATCCAGTGTATGTCCATTTTTAAAAAGAAAAAAGTGTGTGCATATTGCTATTTTGTTTTATTTGCGGTTTGTAAACAACATATATTTGTTAATGCAATATGTATATGCAGTATGTTCATTCGCCCCCTTAGGCAGTAACTCAAATTATATATTATTGTACCCCACAGATTCGCCGGGAATGACTTTATTCGCGTTCCAAGGGCATATAAACAAGCAAATAAACAACGACGATGTTGGGGCTATATCGGGCGAGGTGATGCGAGCCAGCAATGGTATCTGGAAGTTCGAAGACAACGATGTGACCCTCAAAGTGGGTGACGTCATCAACTACTACGTACACGTCATCAAAAGCAGACAGGGATATCACAAGGATAACCTATCTTTTGCCGTTAGAGGTTAGTAGAGACAAACTAATACGACGAAGGATAATCTGGATGGTATACCGGATGAAAGTAAGAAGACGTAAGAAAGTATGCGAATGTTGATAGATGTAGGTGCTAAGGAACCTAGAGTATCTCGACCAAATAGTTCAGATACTGGCAGATAGTTAAGAGTTTCCGAAACGAGTAGGTATAAAGAGAGTGATGAATGTTTGGGAGTTGTTTTTCGCCAGCTTTTTTCTCCCGGTCTACTATAGCTTGAGGGGCGCACAAAGCCGAAGTACGATGACTAAAACATGACCTTCATTG
>DWGJ01004001.1:0-12355 GCA_018246895.1 Aspitha aspitha aspitha | reverse complement strand
GGTTTGTAAGGACAGGGATATTTGGCACTCGCTGCTTTCTGCCTACCCCGCAAGGGACCTGGCGTGACGATATGTAAAAACTAAAAAAAGGCTAATGTCTCCTTTCTTTGTTTTACCTAATACAAAAAGATGATAGCATTATGTTGCAATTCAAGCTTTCTCAAATATATTTTAGCATACGTACATATGTATATCATATACGTCTACGGTTTGGTTCACAAAGCCGAACCTCAAGTTGTCAGCTCAAGTATATATTCGAAAAGCGAAAGGAACAGAGTGATAACATGGAAAATAATATCATTCTCAGAAGTGGCACTGATAAACTTAAGAAAGTGAAGAGGTTTTGAGGTAGCCAGAAATAGGCCATTCGATATTAGTTGCCATAAGAAAACTGAATAAAATTGACTTTTTAAAAGAAACTTTCCAATTCAATTACAAAAGACAGGTTTGAAAATGTACTAGTACAATGATTTGATGAAAGAATGCTGGGAGCTTTTTTCGCCGACTTTTTCTTCCGGTCTACTATAGCCTGAAGGGAGCACAAAGTCGAAATACGATGACTAAAACAAAATCCTTGTGTGGATGACTAAATCCTTGTGTATACATAATAATAAATTATATATACATAATAATAAATTGAATTTTACATAATCAGGGTAGTATCAAATCGTGCAAATAGCTTCCAAAACACAATATGATTAACAATATTACCGATGCACCAAATAAATCGTCAATAATAAGCGCATAGTTTATTTGTGCACACACGTCACCTTATTTTAATCTTATACACTACACTTTACCAAAATGAAAACACCTTGCCTGTTATATTTTGCGGAAACCGTAAAAAGTAGCGTACCATAAACGGGGAAATTAATTCACATTTCCGCGTTTACATAAATAAATGTATTCGCGGGCGCCGGTGTTCTTCGCACTTGTATCGCCCAAATGCTAATACACAAATTTGGGGCTTATAAAAAACATGCCCGTCTCATCCCGTCCTTTTATGACAATTAATGCCAAAAGACTGTACAAGCAATCAGTGGATAAAATAAAATCGAGCTTCCGTTAAGGAACGAACTTGGCATTGACGAGAGCTATTCCAAAGTTCATGTAATGTTTTAATTGAAGTCGATTTCTGAACAGGTTTAGTCATATCATTAGGCAAACTATAAAATTAGAATCAAATCGGTCTATATCCAAGACTTGTTAGCATATCGTATATCGTACTGGATCTGCCTAGTTAAGCAACGAACGCACGGTCGCTATTTGAATGTACGAGTATATCCGTTCCAGGAAAATTTTATTGAGCGTTTCTGTGCTCCGAAGCGCACATTAAATTTAGGGTCACGCTTCTTTTTCTTTATCACTAACACCTGTTCACTTTATTATAATCTTAAAAAATGGACAGTAACTTACGCACCGATTAAAACTGGAAAAGTCCACCAAACTGCAATGGAGCAGCGTGGTAGACTGTGTTTTAGGTCTCCTGTGCAGAAGAGACCCGGGTCCGGCAATGGGCAAAGGCTTACAATCAACTAATGCTTTATTATTGTCTTCCTCTTGCAGCACACGTGCAACACTGCAGCTAACATGATGGAGCATGTCAACGTATGGCGGTATAGCTATCAAAGGTATATTACATACACATCTTCTTACATACATACACGTCTTCTGGATCTTACCCTGAAGCTTTAATGCTGCAAGTATATCGCAAATCTGTGTATGGAATGTACTAAGAAACGGATAACAAACAAGGAGGATAACTATGAGCTCACCAGTAAATTCTAAATTTAGGAAATAAACGGAGCTCTCTTCACGCTGCCCAAACATTAAGAAAATGAAGCCGTCATTTTGTGCTTGTACATAAGTGTAAACATTTACAGCCCACTTAAACTGAAGTTGTTCCCCGCATTCCTCGTTTGGCACCAGGTGGATCGCCAGCTCATTTGCAACCACAAATGGTTAAAGCATAAATGCCAACAGCCCCTTATGTTAATTGAACCTTCTTGTTAGATAACGGTCAGATTTACGTTCACCATCACAGACGACGAACAGAAAATTATATAAATACAATTACGTCATTTAGTTCTCGAAGGTTTTTTAATTACCGTCGATTTGCAGGAGGATATACATGCTTAACATTCTTAGGTACAAGAAGTATTTAATAGGATTTTATAATTGTTTCTATTTTGAATATCTATAAGTAAATGATAAATTATAAACTTGAATTGAAATTGAGCTTCAATCTACTTTAACTGTTTATTTAAATGTTGTTTGTTTAAAGCAGTGCTATATAATTAGTACCTAGAGCACAAGATTGTTTTTAATGTCTTTATATGTACCTATATTACTAATATAACACAAAACTTTACAATTAAAAAGTAACTCAAAGCTTATAGTGAAAAAAAAATTAGGGTTAAGGGTTCTGAGGTTTCAATTTACAAAAGTTTCTTGTAACCCTAAGCGGTATTATTAAAAGTGAAAGCAAATTGAGAGGTTCTCACTCATTTTGTTGTTACTTAATGACTATAATTTTAACTGGATAAAGACGGACAAGGAGCCTTGTTTGTTGTTGAAAGGTAAAATTCGTTTACCAAAATGACTAATTAAGTAATGTGAGTGTCACAATTAAGCGTAAATTAAGGGGAAGAACTTGTAAAGCTAACGAACAACGAGTTAGTTTCCCTGACAACCAAACCAAATACCTATTAGACATCAACTTTATCGTATTACGCGTCACATTGATACTGCCCGGATAACTATGTGTACGAGTTTTCTTTGTCAATAGTGCAATGCATGCAATGCAGTGCAATATTATGTACATACAACAGATATAGATACCTACACAAACTCTAAAACCCATAAATGTTAAGCGTCACGTTCGAGATCATTTATAAATAATTCCTAATGCATTATTCACATATCTGCCCGGTTGTGAATTGAACCTGGAACCATAGTTGTTGCTGTAGCTGCTCCGACTTACCTTTATTATTATAAAAACAAATAATTGTTTTTATTCATAAAGAATTCAGTTACGTATGTACATAGTATATTTCAAAGTTTAAAACATATTTTCATATGATATTTAATATGATGAAAAGCAGGTGAAAACAGTATCATGGAATCATATACCTATAGCTATAGTGAAGTGCTATGCTTGGCAGCGAAACGTCAAAAAGTTTACATTGAAATTTCATTGACGCTTAATTAATTAAATGTACGTGTTCAATAAGCAACGCTACACCTTAATTGTGCTTAATCAAGTCAAATACATCGAAATTTAATTTTACTAATTGCATTTTTAAATCGGTTTCTTAATAATTAAGAACATAAAAACCAATTGCAAAATCGTGTGGATAAATTGTATCTTACCTTTCAATCAGGTAACATTTCGAAATCCAATTATGTAAAGTGGATTGCGATTGATTTTCTGGTATTTATTTAATAAATTGAAATTCGTACGTAAGCAAGTGGTGATAAAATTAACATGGTCAGTTTAAGTCTTAATGGGATTCCTTTATGAGGTTCGCGTTTCGAATGTGAAAATTACTACCTCCACGGCGTATATACAGTACTCGTATTATAGCAGTGGTAGGTACTTATACCGCTTGTGACCACTATGGCAAACATTTGATTAATGTACCTTATGAAAATTACGTAAACTTATAATTCTAAGTAAACATTTTATTTTATATAGATCAGTAATCATCACTATATAAGTAACATTGATACGACCCATTATTCAACGTAGCACGAACAGTCAGTCAGCGCGCACAGTCGTTTGCCTCGTTAGAATAAAAAATGGCAAGATAAAGAATGTTAAATATTCAACTGAACTACATTATCAAATCCGAGAGAGCGATCCATACGTCTTGTATAATCTAGGAACATTACAAGTCCCGGCTGCGATTCGCCTTCCGCGCCGTTGAGATATTGTAATGAAATCCAGCCATCTGTTTTATCTCGCCAACGTAATATGATGTGCGACCTGTGCCTGGTTTTCTTATACCTTATTATATTCCTCAGATTGTCCATAGATTAAACTTCTCAACTAAGCAGTGAAACATTGTGGCGAAGAAGTTGCAAGAAAAAATTTAAATTATAAAGTAGCAAGTTCAAAACAAAAATAAAACATGGAAAGAACTTTCATTTGAGACTTAATTAAGACTGATTTTGTAACATAAAATGCTCCGTTTCAAAATAGCGAGATTGGGAATTTGTTTCTCTTTTTATTAGTAAATCAATTTGTAACATTAATCGTCACTTTCAATTTTGCCCACATCAGTTATAAGCAGACAGAACGAACATTTGCATAGTTGCCTCAATTAGTTGGTGAGATAAAATAAATGTTTGAGGAGCGGACGCGTGGCGCCGAGGGTCGAGCCAAGGTACACAAACGTATGTGATTCGGCTGCAATGATCACTCATGTCACACGCAACAAACTGATAATAGCGATAATATTGCCTGCCCTGTACACACAGACTGTTCTCTAATATCCGATTTGTATTCACCGTCGTGTTGTTTATGGGCCATTGAAATACGAGCACCCATTGCTGCGCCCATTGGCTGGCCAATTTACATTAAATCGCTACTTTTGTATAGATGCATGAGGCTGTATAGTTCTAAAACGTAGCAATGCATTAATTACTATCGCTTACGCTATCTATGTACAAATCTCTGGACAGCTGTTTAGCGACGATTAAATGCAAAATCTACACGTTATTACGACTACACTCGGTCCCAAATTAGAATTAAAATTCAAACTAAACATTTTATAAAGTCGTCGTAGAACAATTCTACATTTAATAATAATTTGTTCATTAGGAGTGAGTTTTTTGTATTGAGATGAGATTAAATTTATAGCTGAGTACTATATTGTGCTACTTTTCTATTATATTTTTCCAGTTAGCGATTCGAAAATCAAGAAAAATCCACTCAGTCTTACTGAAACTTGGTCGATATCTTAAGCTCAACTACACAAAGGGCACAAGAGCTACTCATATTACGAGCAGCAAACTTTGATGTTGAAATGCAATCGATTTGAGTTATATATTTGCCTCATTAAAAGTTTCAAGCATCTGATCGGGAGTCAGGAATGCACGCTTCGCAGTTGCCTGCTTATCTGTATACCACGGGAACAGCCAGCAGGTAACAAAACGAACTTATTATCATTCATTTTGTGAAAGTTTTGTGATAAATGAGCCCAGTTTGCAGTTTTGTGTGCACTACAAATGGAGAAACGTATTTCAGCTTTCATGCCGCTACGTTTTATTAGACCCGGGATTTATGTTTGGTAATAATGGGACCTCTACTTTAGCAAATGGTATTACATTTCTTTTCAATAAACTATTATATTGTTCCAGTATGTTATAAAGTACATTTGTTCGAATGATTCCATCTAAATGTTTTGAGAACTTTTTATTTTACATGTTAAATCATGTCAAATATGTCAAAATCCCGTACCATGATCTTTGTCCGACTAAGTGTTGTCCTATAAGAAAACATTGATTTTGCAATAAAAAAAATGAAATTATCAATTGAGATAAAAAAATATCCTATCTTTTAAGTTGGATCAAATAATAAATATGTACAAAATTTCATTGAAATCAGTTGAGTGGTTTCGGAGATTATCGCAAACGAACATCGTGACAAGGGATTTTTATATATACATATACTAGCTGTACAATGCGCGCGTTGCTACGCCACCAACTAAAAAAAATTTATTGGAATGACAGTGGTGCCATCTGTCGAAAATTGGTCGTACCAACTCAGAAACCTTCGTGGGCTCATACACAACAACTTTACTAAAGATCATCACATGATCCCATGCATAGTTTACGATTCTATAAAGGAGATACAGACAAACATTCATTTTTATATAAGAGAAGAAGAAGAGAAGAAATATATTTCCATACAAATATATCTGCCTCTGCGTTTGACAATCACTACATAGTATAAAACAAAGTCGCTTTCTCTGTCCCTTTATCCCTATGTCCCTTTGTATGTATGCTTAAATCTTTAAAACTACGCAACGGATTTTGATGCGGTTTCTTTAATGGATAGAGTGATTGAAGAGGAAGGTTTATATGTAAATTAACATCCATTAAATAGTGGAGAAATACTGTTTTATACCCGTGCGAAGCCGGGGCGGGCCGCTAGTATTTTAATAATTTAATAAACAGCAATGGACATAATTTGACAAACGCAAAAAAGCCGAGCATCATTAGTCATTTTTACAATTTGTAAATTAGCTTCCTGATTGTTTTAAAATTATAGGTACCTACCGATTTTTTCCAAGTAACTTCAAATTTGTATTTACTTTAAATAAAGAAAATAAGATAAACTCAGGCCTTGATACGGCTAGAAGAGCGACACGCACCAAGTAACATAATTGGAAGAAAACCTTATAGTGGAGGGTTAGAATATGATATGGATTCTGTATTATGACGCAAACGAAACCCCGTAACGTCTCAAATTATATTAAGGAAAGGTTGTGGTGTCAAGTTCATTTCGCATATCTATCACATTAATTTTTGAGTAATACAATTGTACTTGATTGTTAATAACAGTGTTATTATAAAATATGTACATTGTATATCATAACTTTATCTAACTCCAACCTGCTGTCTAATAGACATTTCGATGCAAGATTGGCAATTTGATGGTATTTCCACACAATCACAAACATTGCCAGTACCGAACTCAAAGCATATTAAAAATTTACTTCGTTATAAAAAATGTTAGTCTCTATGACACAGATGATGTTCTAAACCGTCATTACCGACCTCCATAGGGTATGATAAGTCGGGAGGAAAAATATACAAAAAAATATCTGCATTGTTTTAAAGCGCTGCTGTAACTAATTATTTGGCCATGTCATTTCACTCGAGCATTAGTAAACAAACACAAGATAACATATCGTGTATGTCAACATCAAGCCAATCTTTCTTGCTCGCAGTCCCCTTTACGTGGTTTTTAAAACGAAACATATGGAAAACCAGGTAGAAGTCAATAATCCCCAAACCTTTGTGTTATCACAAAAATCTTTCATTGCGTAAAAAACCTTTGTGCACAAATTTGTTACATTTTTTTAATCAACATAAAAGCATGGATAAATTCCATATCGAACTTGGAACTGAAATATTACAAACTGGCTTATATGTACATACATACCTATAAATGAGTAACTGGTTTTAAGAAGTCGTAGTCGAATGAAAAGATGTTAATTCTCTTACATAACTAAATTATACTAGTAAATAGCTAGACATACACTTATTACTAAATAGCTTCCTTATACATATATTTATTATATTTCATAAGTTGCTCTCATTTTTTGGAAGACTCTTTTACAAATAATGTCCCTTTGCGGAAGTAACTTTCATCATTTTTCATTCTTTCGACCAGGAGAAACCGAATTGTGAAGAGGTTAGTAAAATGTTTACCGTTAACGTTGGACTGTTTATTCAGCGTGTGCATATATTTACTAGTAATTAACCCCGGCCATATTTCACATACCAGCTGAAGGTTGGTATTTTATACAATATAGCAAACAAATTAATATACAGACACCACCCGATCGGACTCAATATTGTTTATGAGTCGAGCGGTTTACGCCAGGCCGACATTATTTTAAGGCACGTGACAATGAACGTTTAACCGACTGTTACTTAAGTCACGTTGGCTTTCATTGCACATTTTATGCTAAGTTTCATGTAAAATTTCGGCGTATTTACTCCTAATTAATGCTAGCAATATTTCAAACGAATACGTAATATCACACTCGTACGTATAAAATAGTGTCGATGCTATTGGAAATATGTCGTAACAACCTCACGAATCCTATGGTTACATTACAAGGCAATGGATTTCAACGGATTTTCCCACATACCTACATTATTGTATCTCACTTTAAGATACAACAATTTGTGATTATATGATATATATTATATGAACAAATACCTTGTCAAATTACATTGATTCATATCCTGTTCGTTACTATTAGCATGAGTTATAGTTGTCGTTTACATATCGGACCTAAGTTTGTGTGATATCATAAAACAGCAGTTTTATGACGCTTTCTAGTAAGAAAAGAAATTACCTATCTATTACTTCCTACCTACCTACTCATGCTATTCGCTCGTGAGCGCATTATGAATCTTTGAAATATTGTGCTTACAGTATATATATATGTACATATGTAGTGATAACATCTGTGAGGTTATATACAAATACAGTTTACACTAACTTATATGAACTACATTAATTATATATTCTACAAAGAGCGGCAATTACCACAAAGGGGCTTGTAACATAGCCAGAAGGCGTACAGCGCATGTCAGAAAACCTCATGGACATTGATGAAGGTGTTTGCATTCAAAGAGAATGCTATACTTTAATACATATTTATGTCTAGCTAATATACCGAACATTGGTATACGAAAACATTTGATGCATAAATTGTAACTTGCCTTAAGTAAAATACGTGACGTGTAAATAGCAACAAATCTCCGTAGCAAATCTGAAACATAGCTCAAATCAAACACGACTTAATGTTATGAGACGGGAATATAATCTGCATGTTGGACATCTTAAGCCTAACTTGAAGTCTACTAAGATTATTCACGGCAAGACGTAACGCTCTGTACAATCCGAGTAACGAAGTGACCTGGAGCACTGCCTGAGATCCCGTCGAGAGGCCATTAGAGCGTCCTCAAACGCGCCATCTTCTTGAGCACCACATCTCTTACAATGGATAGATATAAATAATTTTGATCCAAATAATCAATACTAATTTTATACAATAAAGTACAAAATGCGCTTTACATATGAGAGGTAGATCAAACTTAAATTAAGTACATATATTTAATCGTGGACAGTCCTTATCTCGTACTTATTAACCTCCTCGTATCTGCAAGCCCAAATTGGGATGGATAGACAATTTTTACAAGTACGAGTATAACTAAAAATGTTCATTTTTTTAAGAGAACTTTTACAAGTAACTCGCACATACCTCAGACTATTTCCAGGAATCATTATTTACTCAAAAGATATTTTAAAGGTTTGATATTAACTATTAATACACAAATATACATAATCCTGGTTATTATATTTCTGTTTCGCCATCTTGATGATAATTTATGAATATATGTATACTCGAATTTACGTAAATATTTACGTAACGATATTATAATATATGTACTAGCTGCGCTCGCGACGTTTTTGCAACATTTGCCACTGCTGCTCCACTCCTATTAATCATAGCGTGATGTCATATAGCCTTCCTCAATAAATGGATTATTCAACATAAAAATATTTTTTCAATTCGAACCTAAGATTAGCGCGTTCAACACAACAAACTCTTCAGCTTTATAATATTAGTATAAATGTACGTACTTGTTAAGAAAAATAATAATTTTATAAATATTTATTTAAAAAATTTTATAAATAAAACAAAATAAAAATGTAACCAACTCTATATTGTTACATAATCAAATTTGTTACTGGATTAGGTAGAGAATGTGCAGATGGCGCCCAGCAAGTAAGTAAAGAGCGAAGTGATAGGGTCCCGATATACGTGTCTCGCTTACTGAGTACCGCTTTCACATTTTTGATATTCAGATCGAGCAGCCATTGGGAACAAAACCTGAGTTAACTCGGGGATATTGAAAGCTTATGGATTTTCAATGTTCTTAGCAACAATTCCATAATCAATTATGGGGTATATAATGCAATGCGGCACCTACGAGCAACGGTGTAATTTGATGAATAAAATCCATCTGTGCCTTTGTTACGCTAAATAAAATTAAATGGTTTATGAAAGGCAGTCACCCTTCTGCCCTAAAACGCGTAAGCGTTTTGGTTTGTAGCCAATTTTAATTGAATGAAAAAGTGATCATCTATGCATTTTTTTCGTTTTGGTTGATGGGCTAATGGAAATTGGCAGTGGTCTCGGCCGCCATTCGTGCCAACTTTTGCGGAGCCAGCTATCGCTACGCTCCAGTTCGAAGCTACGAACGAGACATATCGTTCCGATTGAATAATGGCCGTATGGCAGTTGCTGTCCAATGTCCTGTTCATTCTAATTGATTAGGTACGGATTTTTGGGGATTCGTCGGCTCCTAGTAAAAACCTTTAGTCCTATAGGTATTTATTTTTAAATACCTGCAATAGTCTTTCCTCGCTATAGCCGTCTTTCTAGATTTATCAATACAGTGTGGAAGAATTAATGTTTTATCTTATTGAGTTCGTGTGATTGAAGTGCATTTTATAGTTGCCTGATTTCATTCATGTTTCAATTGCGATGTCGATCGTGTGTGCCCGAAATAGACGTATTGGCATGCAAAGCCTTGTGCAATTTCTACTGAATTGTAAATTTGTGTTCTGAAACTCGAGTGACAATTCTGATAAAAATAGGTAACAATAAGTGATCCCTACAAAATTGATTTACACACATAGTTGATAACTGTTTACAAATTAACAACTATCATTACATTGTACATCATATTTTATTTGATCCTATGTCAGGTAAAACTGAGTCACCTCCCTTATTTCATAATTTAGTTTTACCCTCGATACAATATGAAACATTTTTCATTCAATTTATTTGCTATTTTTATTATATTAAAATCCTTTACTTCTTTTAGTCCTTATGTAATATAAAAATACTTATATGTGGTTATTAAGGGTCTCTCTATTCCAACGTTAAGCAATTTCCAATGAAATAATGCGTTTCAAACTTCAGCTTAAGGGCTGGTCGCCGATTAGTCCTTGGGAAGCAACAACCCACTACGAGTAGTATGGATACTAACTTTTTCAAATAGACTGGACTGGTCTAATATGCACTGACAGTTCTATTTCTACCGTGTTATTTTTTAAACACTGGGTATTATTCATATTCAATACTAACTTAACTAATTTACTATAAAAGATATAGTATGGTGTGTTCAGGGTTGCCTGCAGATGACTTTAAAAAACAAATCTGAATGAGCCAAATAACACTGGTCACTCTTATAACATACGATATTGTAGGTATTAATTGGTGAACATTGTCATATAAAATCATATATTTATTCG
Organism: Aspitha aspitha aspitha; assembly: GCA_018246895.1. Taxonomy (NCBI): domain Eukaryota; kingdom Metazoa; phylum Arthropoda; class Insecta; order Lepidoptera; family Hesperiidae; genus Aspitha; species Aspitha aspitha. The sequence goes on along the minus strand of DWGJ01004001.1, from coordinate 1,281 downwards.
AAAGTAATTGAATGAGAGCCCTCGCTGGCACTCCACTCCCGCGGCAAGCGATTTAATGAGAGAATATTTCATGTATCGTTAGGGACAGCGCCGAAATCAATCACGATATTAATGACGTGTGAAATAAATTGAACAGGTATACAAATCGAACGGTAAGCTTTCCGATTTATCTAAAGTGATAACCTCTTTAGTATTTTGATACTTAAGGAGTTTTCTGTTTAGAACTTCTATAAGCGGTGCGCTATTAGTTACGAGTCTTTGTTTTAGTATCTTTACTGACCTATCACTATACCACTTATATTGTTATATTTTATTTCTAACCTGATATATACCCATTTTTATTCAGTTTTCTTGGAAGCAACCTAGTTTTTACTCACAACTTATTTGGTCTCAGTAAGCAGCCTATTGGAAATACATATTTTTTACAAATATACTTCCTATTCGAATAATGGATATAAAGTACGTTTAACATATGAAGTACGAGTAACATACGAGTATTACGAAAAATGCATTTTTAAGATAAAAAACATAAGGTACAATAATGGCATTTAAAATTTTGGCGCTTTTTGGTAAAAGACCATTCATCCTGTACCGTGGCACTGCATAATAAAGCAATAAGCACGCAGATGCATTCGGGCAGAATTTTATTTCGCGCGGTACTCTATGTACAACGAGTAGGAAGTATTTTTGCAGATTTCTCGCAAATGTCCAGCGCACGGTTGTTCCCGGTTTGGTACGAACGGGTCATTGATTTTACCAGCTATGCTGTTATAGGAATATAGCTAAAAAACAGTCTTATTGTGGATAATAAACCAAATATAAGATTTGTTAATGGTTGCATCGCTTGTTACGTCTCCACGCTGAGTAGGGGCCTCCCCCACAGTGACGAGAGGCCTAAAACATACTTCGCCAAGCTAATCTAGAGGGGAGCGGAGGCAGCGGTTAGTGCTTAGCGATGATATTTAACTATTGTTATCTAAGAGCAATAACTAAGAGCAATAACTGCAACCGACTCCTTAACGTGGCCTCCGAAGAATAATAAATTACTGAGGACAATTTCACGCACGGCTGTCTGATCCCAAATTAGGCAATTTAATGCCTGTGTTATGGTAACCGGTAACTAATAAACATACATACAATATAGTACTTATATAAATATTTTTAATACGCCCAGACACAGAACAAGTAATGTGCTTATCACAGAAATGTTTGTCCTGGGTGGGAATCGAACCCACGACCTCCGCTTTTGCAGTCAGGGTCTCTAACCACTCGACCACGAGG
>DWGJ01004000.1:0-12356 GCA_018246895.1 Aspitha aspitha aspitha | reverse complement strand
GGCACGATGACTGCTCGGCTCCAGTCACGCGGGACTCTTCCAGATTGTATGTATGTATTAATAATAATATACATATGTACATTGTACATGTTATTATTGATACAGTTAAATTTTGGTGCCAATTAAAAAAAAAGTGCTTTTTTCCATGTTTACACTGTAATGTTCATTTCAGAGCAACTATACAAAGTTTCTGAAGAACCTGCATACGGAGCAGATCGCTAAGCTTCATGCGAAGAATCAGCATGAATGTGACCTGCTGGAGGACCTCCGCTCTTACACCATCAAGCGTTCAGCGATCGAGAAATCTTACTCTGAGGTGAGTACGCTTATTTACATCGATCAACAGGTGTAAGGCTGGATGATACATTTTTATTTTTATTTGCTTTTTTATTGTAAATAGGTACCTATATATTTATTTAATACTATTTAGTTTAAATTATTTAAAGCTGTATATAATATATATTTCATATTTATAACTTAGTATATTACAAATTACGAAATTTATGTTCGATTAATAATCTTAAATTAAAGTTGATCTTATTCATATTATACACGCATACTCGTAGGTAACATACGAGTATATCTCTGCCTCTGTGATTGCAGCGATTAGATGTACCAAGGATCGAAAATCGTTATGATTGCTCAACTTAACCAAGTTAGGATTTATATTTCATATGTTATGTAGGTACATATAGGACTGCATTTTAATATACGTTACTCTTTGCCATAATTGTTACATGTACATATTTGATAATTATGTAAGTGGCCAGTAAGTGGTTAAGTATAGCGGGCCTAATTTCATACCGTATTCTCTTTGGGACTCCTGATGTTAACTTAAGCTATTGTACGATGATATAATGGTTGTAGCCAACATTCTACATAGTCCTTGCGGTTATCAATGTACACAACTAAATATCTATGCAGATGTAAATATGAAATAATTGTTATGTTAAAAAATGGCATAACACATTTTACGAGAGATTATGACTTGATTTCAAGATGCTTAACAATTTGTTTAATATGTATAGTTATGATTTGCATTGAAGAAGCGTGGTGAAATATACTCCAAGCGTTCTGCAATTACAGGAAAGTTTGTGGGAACGCAACAAGAGTTGCACCTCTAAAACATATAATGAACAATTATTTTACATAAACATAGCTTTATTATACTTTACATACATAGGTTGATTTCTGGTGGTAAGAAGTAAATAAAATAAAAACGCATAATAATGAGCTGATTAATTTTTATTGTGTACGTGGACAATTGACAGTCGAAAAACGCTATCCGTCGTTTCTTATCAAAATGGAATAGCTTTATGTAGAAGCTCATAATTATATTGTTGTGCCCTACAAGCACATATGCGACTACAGTGTGCGCGGATGTTTGATGGCAGAAATAGGTTACAGGGGTATGCTATATAAGCGGACACCTTAAGCAGTTTCCGAGCCGTCAAAAGACCAAACTATAAATATTATAAAGCTTTAACAGTTCTAGTCCATCAGCATCGAAACAGAAATACTTTCTATGCTGAGAACTATAACATAATTTTACTAAGGGCAAATATTTTATTATAATAATATTATCAAGGGAACTCAACGCATTCAATAGAAAGAACCGTTAAACTCTTTTAATGCTTATGTTTGAAGGATATCCCGGAGATTCCCGGTATTCCCGATATTCAAGGGCCATCAGTGGATACAAAATCAAATTATAGCTATACTATACCGGTATAATCGAGAAGAGGTCCTGGTATCTCATAATCATTGTCCTTCTTTTATTTATTCGTTATTCTACGTCATAAGAAAATACTAATACACGCATAAATACTTGAAATAAAGAGCAATAAAAAAACCAATACTTTGCTGTCGTTCATATTCATACATTTTTCTGGTTTCGGGAAAAATTGTGAGTAGGTACTAAGCTCTGAAAGTCATTTGATTTGCAAGTAATACGTACATATAAACTACATAGATGTGAACTATCTAATCTACGTTAGACGAAGTACTTTGCCAGCACACTGCGAAACTGTCTCTGACAAAATAGGCTCGTCTGAAACGGTCAACAGCGCCTCCTAACTTCCTGGTTAAAAGTTTCGCTGACTGTTGCAGTCCATGTCATATTAAAGGTTATGTAACTTTTTGTATGTATAATTAGTATGTATATACATACATATAGGTACATGTCCATTATCTAGAGACTATTTAATTACGGTGTCTGGATTCATGCGGGTCTGAGGCGGCTCCAGTGGACTGTGTTGAGTAGTCCTGACAGCCCACTTATTCGTAAGTTCGCTTGGTTAGCTGTTTCACTTACTAAAATTCAGTATACTATTATATAGGAGAATTGTAATAATACACATAAACTTAAAGTAGGTACTCGTACATTAAAAGAGCATTGTTAAATTATAATGAAGAAAGACGTTTTTATATCTTTTTAGCCACAAAATAATATATGTATTTATGTTGTTAGTCCGAAAAACGTAATTTGCAATTTGTTGAACTTTAGATACTAATGATTGTACCAATTCTCAATACAAGACAAGACAAGAATTGATACTACCGTAGTACATATCTGTGTGTAATAAATAATACAGTTATTGTTGGATTCTAATGATAGAATTTATATTTACATATTCGGTGATGCTTGTACAAAACTCGTTTAATTAATAATAACAAAAATAATTATATTTCTGAAATCCCCAGCTAGTTTAATGGAAACCTAGAAATACGGGTAAGAGATAAGGATTTACGCGTGTAAAAGATTTTATAATTAACATAGTAATCCTCAGCGATAACAGCAAAACATTGTCTCGTTCTGCACATTGTCATGTATGTACAAGCGCGATCCTTAATAGATAAAACTGGTGCTACATCAGTGTTTTGCAACTCTACATAGTGGCTACATAAATTCGTAGCACGTTTCGTAGCACAGTAAATAATTTTACACTAGCGTACATTTCAACTTATATTAAAATCTATTTAACAGAAAACCGATACGGATAAAATATGAATACCTACTCGGAGGTATTTTTGTAGGCTTGCTGTTTTCATGGCATGAATAATAAATAATATTGTGTTGGGAATTACAAGTATCTTTCCCTTACGGTCTGGCTAGTGTACTGGGGAACAGGAATTTTTTCGAAGTATTTCTTTTGTACGTTCTTGAATAAGTCTGTCATATATGAGACAAATTGCTATTATATAAAAAGTACATGGGACACATACATATATATGTATATATAAAAATCCCATATCACGATGTTCGTTTGCGCTAATTTCCGAAACCACTTAACCGATTTCAATGAAATTTTGTAGATATCTATCTCAATTGATCGTCTCCTTTTTTATTGCAAAATCAATGTTTTCTTATAGGACAAGACTTATTCGGACAAACATCATGATACGAGATTTTGACATATGTATTATTTAACATTATAACCACGGCAACGCGTGGTCAGGTCTACTAGTATTTATATAATTCCTTTTCCTCTTTCTAATATTGGCTACTCAAATACATATTAATTTTAATATAACATGTACAATAGGTATGTAACACAGTGCAACTCGAACAGCAATTAGCCCACCCGTTATATTAAAGGAAATTGTGTTCATCGAGAGTATATATGTATTTCAAGGAGCCGGCTTAATAGTTTGGGATTATAAGCCCGCACGGAATAATGGATAATAATGTCATAGGGAAAAACGTGTAATGCTCAGAAATGTGTGTCATGACATTCTAAAAGTTTATTTTTTCTTATCCATAAATGGAACTATAACCTATTTTTGAAACTAGTACGTAAAATTATTTATCTTTATTTTCTTTTCCTTAATCAGCATATTGATCTTTAAATTCCTAATTTTAGTGCAAATGAAATTTTTTGTTTCGATTTTTTGACCTCAATTGAGCTAATCTCTCATCAAGACGCGTGTGATTATCGATTTCAATCAATAAAAAATACATTGTGTCTCGAAGTCGTTAAAAATTTGTTAGAAGTAAAATGAATGAAACACTGACATTAAAAACCAATAGAGCCGACATTCCATGTTTTTCGTTTAACTTTATACAATGAATATTGGTTTAGTGTCAGACTGGTAAACTGTTAAAAATAGTTGTTGTTGTTGTTTTATTGTTATGTTGTAGTTGTTGTGTTGTTATTATTGTGTTGAAAATGAGATGAAAATGAAATGAGTGTTTGAAACATTCACATACGGTGAACACATTTTACATTTGTTAGTCTTTCACATGTCTGGCCTCGTGGTCGAGGTATTAGAGGCCCTAACGTCGAAGCCGGAGGACGTGGGTTTGATTCTCACCCAGGACAACAATGGTGTAATAAAATATGTATAGACATAAGTGTTAGTATGTATGTACATATGTACAAGTATGTATGTACTCGTATATTTATCAGCCGTTTCGCAACCATAACACAGGATTTAGTTGCCTACTTTGAAATCGGATAGCTTGTGTAAAATTGTACCTAACCACAACAAAATTATAGTGATCAGACTTCTACAGCTACATCCAGATCCTACAAGTTCCGATGCAATATTTATATTCACTAAGCCCCAGTTCTAAGCCAATAGGTTAATCAAACTAACAGAATATTCTTAACGTCTAGGGAAATTATAAATTCTAATTTATACATACATATGCTATGTGACTGGACAAGTTCTAAGCAAAATTAATATTCATATGATCATTAATGTTTATTCAAGTAATATTTTATCTGAAAATGCCAAACTTTCTTAATTGGTTTTCCCGTTGAACGTGGATTGTTTGATATATGTAGGGCTGTACACGTTACGTGTCTACAAGTACATATATTATCAAATCGCCCACGAAACAATATATGTATATGCTTAAGTCCGTGCGATACGATATGGAATTACAAAAAAAGTTATCAATAATAAAAAGTAATGACACGTCTTGTTTCAAATAAAACACTATTTTATTGTCTACGTGAAATATTGTGCTAACGATGAAATTAACCGAAAAAACTTTTTACTCTTATGATATAAGATCTGTTTGTGATCGTAAACAGATCCAAAAACCATAAAGGAAACCTTAGAGAAATTGCGATATGATAAAAATATATTCTCGAAACTTGTGCACATTTTTTACCTTTTATCTCATTTTTTCTCTTTCTCCTTATATAAGACAGCTGTTTGTTCACAGGCTCTATTGAAAATATCGTCGGCGTATCTTAACAAGAAAATACCTAACATTCCGGACATAAAGGTCGACGGTGCCGAGGAGAAATGGTAAGTAATTTGCTTCAGCTATAAAAGTTTCATTTCTCTCTAATGGCCATTTGCTACCTGCACTTGCGATCGACTCCATTTAAAAAGAAAAAAGCGATTAAAACGATGCATCCAAACGTTTACTTACATTTATTTAAACAAAAATAACACGTAATCTGACATAACACGTATGAATATTATTTCAAATGAAATCTTGTTCGAATATAGTTTATGTCAATATCATTGATTTACCCAGAATATTCTATTTCTTCAAGCAAATTCTAAACATTTCTGATTTACGTACAGTCTTATTACTAAATATTTTTACTAAACTTTTTCTAATATTTCTTACCAGATTTATTATTGAATTTTTTTATGATAAATATTTGTATGATTCCTGTAAACAATAATAATAAATAACAGAATATAAAGGCATTTTAATAATCGCGTTGGCGGATTATAGTGACACTATACAAGTATAATACGAGTATGTCAGCTCGCAGTGAATTCATGCGTTTCGAATCTTCTTACACCTGTATTTTAATTAAAGGCATTATTCTTTATAAATGTGATGCCTAATGGGTATATAATACATACGTCACTAAAAGCAAAACATCTATTGAGTGGCACTTATTACTCACACTCCTTTTAATTAGCGAACAAAAGGCCTGGTCACCTGATATATCATTGTTCGTGTAGCTTCGACCACTCCCCAGTATCTATATTTAGATTTCATTTGCTGATAACATTGTTTTGTTGTGAACAATAAACATTAAGCTTTAATACGTGTTTAAAAGGCGTGTGCTATTATAGAGATTTTCAAAATAAACGCAGTAAAGTAAATTTATAGTTGAATAAATCGGAAATCTATAGTATTAAATGTTGATTACTCTAACCAAAATATCTAGAGAAATTAATGGTTTTTGAAGTTTTCATATGAAAGTACTAAACAATATTGTCTACAGACATACAATGTAGGTGAATCCAGAAACTATCGCCAATAATGTAAGAAAATATTCTTCAATCAATCATTCTGCAAAACATAATTCGTGATGAATTAATCAATTCATAAAAATACATACCTAATGTGTTCCACGGAAATGGAGTTGTATTGAAATGTCAATCGAAGCGTTCATGTATTAATTACCTGACGATATAATTAATGATGTGACTGTTATGTTTAATATCACCTTTATTTGTATCGCATCACGCACATGCACAAATTTCATTAGTAATGAGTATCGCATACACATTACAATTACGTTGTACAAATTTAAACGCGCAAATGAAAGTCTACGTTTCTAACTTGCCCTAAGAGCATTAATTGTTTTTGTTTTGGCAAAAGGAATCTTTGTTCGATTATGTCTTGGATGGGATTACAGTGGAGATTACTTATCGAATTTATAAATAATATTCCGAAGCTATCTATATATTTATATCGATCTATGTCGCGGACGTTATCCCTTTTTTGATAAAACCTACGACTTTGTATATAAGTAAAACACATTTTCACAAAAAGTTCGAGAGTGGGATATTGGTGAAACTGCTCTGTTCTATCGAGTACTGAACACAAGTCTTACTGTGTTTGGAATCTAAAAGAATCTTCTAATAATACCTTTATAGCACTTTAATTAAAATAATATATTATCCGTTTTAATAATTACTAAACACAAAATCGGTAATAGGGTACTAATTGTGGCGAGGCGTTAATATGGGTACCTAGGTAATTTGTTCTTGAATACGTAAGTTTTAGATAGGTGTGAGTGGATAACAAGTCGAATTCATGTAAATTACTGATACGTTTTTGTAAATTATTTGAAACGTTACAATTAATCACCGTTACACACGTACGTTATTCCAGTTTGTGAACATGACGAGTTAATGTTTCGGTTGTTGATAGGAACATGTGGAACGTGTGGCGCACGGTCCTGGAGGAGAACGAGAAGCTGGCGCGCGCGCGGCTGGCTGCTGTTGAAGTCTTCCAGCAGCAGATCGCCGACGAAGCCAAGTTCTTGCGGCAACACAAACTTAATGTCGCTAAGAAGGTCAGTGGCAGAATTCCCTTTATATGCTATTGTTATGAAATAGGGGCATTGTACAGAGGAGTTAGAGTGGAAGAGACTCGGACGGAGCACTAGATTAGGCTCTTAAGACCAAAGTAGACAAAATCAAAAACACGACATATTCGTCACATTAATATTTGGAAACGGATACCAATATTGATTTTAGACAACCAACGAATGTTATCGATTATTATTATGTAAAGGAAACATTGTTTCGGTACAGACTTAGAGGAAAATACATGCCTAAATCGTATTTGTGAATATATGTACATTTTGAAAAATCACGTGATTTTTGTATCGTTTTATTTGGAGATATACATGTAAACAACAAGTAGGAGTAAAACAACGGAAATATTTCAGACAAAATAATTATCGTGTAGGATGTCGGCAGTAACAAACAGAGATTAAGCACGCTTCTTGATCTTTTGAAGAAGTCATCTTTATTGTCTTGGACACTTCGTAAGCCACACCACGATATTGTATTTCCGTGAAGGCTACTGCTTTGTATATTTTAGTCACATGGCGTCCTCACGTCTAATGTAAATTTTTAAAACGATCAAGAAAATTCCGCAACGTAAATTTGTAGTATCGCACGAACCTTTGTGGTGCCTTTTTGTGTTGCCTCGGAAAATTTTATTAAAATAAAGTGTGAGCTGATTATACATTATTACCAAGAATTTTATCTTTGTTTAGCTAGAATACAGGAAATCTGTTTTCAGTGGGCTATGAAGTAAAACATAGTAAAAAATGTAGTCTTAGTAGTAACTGATAGATAGTTGACATTATATGCTACTGCATATCTATATCTATCTATCAGTGAAAGTCCTGTCAAAATCGATTCAGCTGTTTCGGAGATTATACGAAACGAATAGCCAGACAACAAAAAATATAAAAATTGCGCTTTTCTTATATGTATGTACTGTATCTACTTTCACATGCACTCATTGAAAAGCTATTGTTTTGATATTACTAATAAACAAAACAGACACTTCAATTTTATTTTATTAAAGACAGTTTGTGTCCATAGCTACAAACAAGGGATGCTTAGGGACAATTGTGAAAAGATAACAAAAACATTTTCCGGGAAGTAGGTCCTGTGAGTAGGGTGCAATATGTCCGGAATTTTACAGACAGGTCCGGTAAAATAATTCTGTGACCGGCATGCGAATGGAATTCTAAGCCATTTGAAATTTCTACAATTTTGGTAAAAACTAACATAAATAAATCGGCAGCCATTTTGCCAATCCCTTGGCGTTCCTCGCCAGCTCAGCCGGCCTTGCCGCGGCGTGGAAATAATAAAAAATCATCACGAAATGGCTCCTGTTCAGAAGTTTCTTCGGAATTCAGATATTTGATCTGGTTACGCTATATCAGCTACCTGTGATCATCAACAAAGTTCGAATTGATTCTAAATGACTCTGACTCTTCCTTTATCCCACTAGTGCATACAACTACTACCTACTAGTCATAACAAGAGTATTAAGTAACAGAATTAGCAGCAGTAACAGTAAATTAAAATAGTTTTTTGGGACCAAACTAACAACGTAGAATTATAATGAAACAACCTCTACTCGAGAAAAGCTCTATTTGAATAAATATTAACATCCTAGTTATTTCTTTATGAGGAATGCATTGTTATGGTCCGTATCTAGGACACGAGGTCTCATAGGTTTTGCACCTCAATGAGTTTCATATTTCAATCTATTTGTTCATTAAAACTTGTCCAATCGTGTTCTGTGTGTGTGTCTCAGTCACTGTATGATTGGTTTTTTAATTTCCCACTGTTGTGTTCCTTTAAAAATACTATCAGTTTTGTCAACTTATTGACATTTAATATATATAAATGTATTACCAGAATAATGGTTAGCATACGAGTACGTTGGGACTCTTAAAATGCTCCCGAAAGACTTTCCGCACACATATCATCTTTCCTTTATTTCTACTCCATGAATCGGCATGAAAGCAGGATGGCTAATGCAAAATTTACCCCAAGAACCTACGTCAACAATCTACACTGATTTAAACATCTGGTGCACGGTTTAAAGGATACTGTGAACCCGTCAGAACTCAATAACACTTTTAAATGAGAAGCGGAGAGATATTTCACTGTTCGGTACTAGGTAAAGTAAATATCATCAATAAATTGTATTGCAATAGAAAACCATTTTGGTAATCATGATCGACATAATAATGATCGAAACTCATGTCGTCGTAAATTGACCTCTCAACAATAACGAAAAAATAATAGAGTTCTAAAGTAAACCCTCATTTATATAAATACCTCTACACCAATCATAAATATAAATTAATGATACCAATATGTCAACCACCTGAAAACAAATCAAGTCAATGTCAGCAGTCGTTAAATGGAACTAATAGTACTTTATGACACACATTTTTAACTTTTCTATTGCCTAATGTACCAACCGTGGTATATGTATTTTTCTCTTTATCTATGTAAGGAAAGTATGATGGGAAATGTATACTTGCATTATGGCAGTAGCAAGGGACGGACAAATATTGAATCATTTTATGGCGACCGTCTCGCTTTTATAATATTATCCGACAAAAAGCTATTAGTCCATTAACGGCTTATGTTGGCTGTGCTTTAGAGTTCACAAAAGGTAATCCGCTTGGCTAGTATGCTCTTGTCTCCTTACATTAATATATGTTTGTAATTTTAACGAGACCCTTAATCCTCTCATTGAATCAGTACTAAGGACAAGCATTAAGAGGCTTTGGTGCCTTGCCCGAGCTTCATAACATACTATGTATATACATACTTAACATATAACATACTATATATACACATGCCGGGCCTTTTTGTTTTGTTACCCTTAATTATTAGTACGTTCTGAATTGAATGAGTACCTCATACTGTCATGGTGTTAAAACTTAATCCGGTGACACGGCCACGGTGACAGATTGTGACCTTAAATTTTTTCATTGCATGAAGTGAATGGTCACAACGCAACTTTATTAAATTATCTATTTAATGAAAGGATTTTCATAATAATATTTTTGGTACTACGAAGGCATGTCTAAGTTAATTTTGTACATTATTAAAAAAACACGTTAATAAATTCAAAAACTCATCAGTTATTAGTAATAGTATTTTAAAAGAAGTGTTTTAACTCTGTGAATAGATTTCCAATTTTATTTTGATAAAGGTTTGAAGGTTCGCATGAAATAAATGATATCGTTTGAATTTCAGTCTCCCATTCCTAGGGCATGGGATCGAATCCTGGCAAATGTGGCTTGTTACTTAAACTTACAAGTAAAAAAAATCATTAGTAATTTAAGTACCTGTAATTTTACCGTTACATATGTAAATGTACGTCTATATTTTAAGAGCAAACGAATCGTTACACGAATACTGGTGCTTAATTAAACCACTGACTTCAGTCCAGTAAGCAGTTAGTTTTTATCAGGGAGGATTTCTTTTACGTTTAGTAAATATACATGTACACATGTGAGCTGAGTGCGGTCGAGCCCTTTGTCCAGGACTCGGCTAGGGCGGCACCGCCGCTCCGCATATTCCAGTCGTCGAAGTACTTCGTTGTGTTATGGTTGATAGGGTGTACTAGCCAGACGTACTCAAACACTAGTATTATGTTAGTATCGTATACGACTGATTTCAGGAAATATTATATCAAGCCTATTCGATGAAGTGGACACTTCCAATCAGATGGCTAGCATTTTCGTTTGACATAAATATATTGAATCGAAATAAGTATGCACAACTGATACTTTTATTTAAATTAAACGACTCAGTTGTTTAATTAAGCCTTACATGTTTTGTTACAAAATTTATAATACCTACAATTTGAACACGATAGTAAATTACTAATGCTAATATTATGCTTAATGTTAAATGCTTTAATTATAACCCTAGTGATGATACAAAAAGAAAGGGTTATTGAATGAATTGCTCTCCAGACACGTTTAGAATTTGACTTCATTTTGTTCTAATGCTACTTAATGCTTGAAAATGTTGTGCGACAGTGCACTGACTCGTTGGCTCAAGCGCACAAGGAGCTCCAATTGACGGTATTGGATGTGGACAAGACTAAGAAGCTGTACTTCGACGAAGAGCACACGGCTCACGATGTTCGCGACAAAGCTAAAGACATTGAAGAAAAGTAAGTAGTTTCTAAACTTTTAATAGAATACTTACTAATAACGAAGCCTTCCCTACCTTACCTACTTCAGTTACTCTTTATATCCGTCGGCTATATATTGGTCGAATTTAAGTCGGAATATTAAAAGCTCTTGCGCAAAGTGACTAAAGCAAAGCAACCTAAAATACGAAGGCTATTTAAACCAGGATTGACCTAATTCAATCGATTAAAAGAACATTTACCTACAGTTAAAGTATTAAACGCATTTTTGTACTAAATTAAAAACCTAAACTTGTGTTAACTATTTTTAAGAAACCGTATTAAATTTAATATCCATACTCATACATGTATTAGAGCTATAACAAAAATGTAACACAAGTATCAAACGTCAAGGCTTCGCATAAGTTAGAACCAAGACGATAAGAGCTTTTGAGTTTCGATATTAGTCTTTCCTCTATATAGTAATAAGTTACGTGATTATACATTACATTCCTCAAAGCAAATCTGTTTAATTCACGACACGATAACTTTGGTAGTGTATCCGAATAAACAAGCTGGTCTTGGCGAGGGCTCTGCCGTGTCCCCAGAAAGAGGCACGGTTAATACCATCATCTGCCGTCAAACAAATAAATCGAATCTTTTTAAACCATGTCAAAAGTAAAAGCCAGTTAAAATCGCGAAGAGTAATAAATATTTACTCAACATACTACATAATTACCTACTCTATTATGTATAAGATTACCCGTATAACAAAAAGTCTCACTCATGCCTTGACTTAATTATAAATTGATTTACATGCTTTGTCAATGAGGTATCATTTGTATCAATTGAAAAGAACTACCTGTGTTTATTTGTCTTAAATTTAATTCCTTAAGCTTCTTGAGACTAAACCCGAACATAAAGTTATCTTCTAAATTAGTATTTAGGAGTC
>DWGJ01003999.1:0-12356 GCA_018246895.1 Aspitha aspitha aspitha | reverse complement strand
TGCTCATCACACAAATGTTTGTCTTGGGTGGGAATCGAACCCACGACCTCCGGTTTTGCAGTCAGGGTCTCTAACCACTCGACCAAGAGGCCAGTCGAAATAATAAACTGGTATAAAGTGGTATTTTCAAAATATTGAGTTGTGTGAGTATCGATGAAAAGCAGCGATATGTATTGTATACTAGGCGCGGGGTGTACTCACAAACATGTCGAGCGTGACGTTGTGCGCCTGGATGCGGTGGCTCTCGTCGGTGTTGAGGTCGGGGCAGAGCGCGCGCAGGCCGCCGGCGCGCTGCACGTGCTCGCCGTCCGCGCCGCGCACCACGCCCGCCACCCCGCCCCCCGCGCCGCAAGCGCCGCGCGCCGCGCTCGCTGCGCACGCCGCGCCCAGCGCCATCAGCGCGCCGAACGTGCTGCCGAGCAGCGCGTGTCGGGCCAGCGCCTCCTGCGTACACACACGCCCGTCACGGACCGCTCTAGCACGAACACACACGTACTCGTATATGCATTACATACACGGTCGCGACCGACACCATCAAGCAATTATAGACGTAAATACATTTATATTAATAATATAAAGCTGCAGAGTTTAATTAGGAAAGAAAGAAAGAATAACAACAACATTGTAAATAAAGATAACGAAAATAAATTAAAAGACAAATTAATAATAAAAATATTAATATTTAAAACAATAAAAATAAATTATATTATAAAGTTGCAGAGTTTGTTTGGTAGAACGCGCTATTCTCAGGAACTACTGGTACGAATTGAAAAATTATTTTTATATTGAATAGGCCATTTCTTGAAGAAGGTTATATATAGGATGTATAACATCCCGCTATGATTAATAGGAGTGGAGCAGCAATGACAAATGTTTCGAAAACGGGAAAATATTGATTTCCACGGGAGCGGAGCCGCGAGCACAGCTAGTTTATAATAAGGAAGAACCGTCAAAAATTTGTACAGAAAAAAGCAGACTGCCCATCTAAGATCACATTAAAAAAAAATCTATCCCCACTTTATATAAACGTGCCTAGATACGTAACAATGAAAATTATTAATTTCAGTATTAATTAACAAAGTAGAGGTGGTAGGGTCCTTGATTAACCCTACACTTTCTTATATGATGAGAGTTGTTTTAATAAAATATATTTGATAGATCAAAACATATTTATTTCTTTATGTTAATTTAACTGTTAATGTTTGAATGTAATGATTGATTTACGAGCACGCGCGATTGCCTCGTTGCTACCGGACCTACTGATCTGTATATTGTAAAATAACTCGGAGCTAAGATCTCGCGGCTCGCGTAAGTAGCTGACGTGTCAAGATGTGCGAATCGATTCGTACAAGAGGTATTACGAGTGTACGTACCTTGTGCACGGTGTCGAGACAGTGCAGCGCGTGCAGGCTGACGGGCGCGCCCGCGCCCAGCGAGTCCAGCGCCGAAGCGGACGGCTCCACGCCGCAGATATTCGCCAGGCACTCGCCCAGCTTCTGTACGTCCGCTGCCGTGAATCTGGAACGGGGTAGACACACGATAGCTGACCTAATATCGTAATAAAAATATCTTAACACGTACTATATATATCGTATGTAGACATGACAGGCATTATATTGCCTGAGAAATAAAATAATTCAGCATCTAAGAGCAAGTCTCACAAACTAACACCAGTGCATCAAATTTAATTTAATAGTTTTTCAATAGTTTTTTTTTTGGTTTTGTTTAATATTTCTGTGCTTGTTTACTTGTTTTTATATAAACTTAATATTTCCGTGACAACTACATGTACTAGCAAATTACGTCTGTATCATAATAATGTTGGTCACGCCTGTAATTGGCATACACACCAGCCAAGTGTCCTTAGATATAGAAATTATCCTAGAACTGTGTGTAATGTTGTTGGCGTGTATTGAAATAAATAAATAAATAAATAAATATTAAAAATTAAAAGCACAAGTAGTTTGGGTTGAAACGCTACCACGCACACATTTTATAAAGTAAAAGTTCTCCAAATTAAGTTCTCCACAATGTTTTCTATGAGGTAAAGAGGTCACTTTTGACTGCTGGCTAATTTCTTAGTCTCTTCGCTTTTTTCAAAAAGGAAAAAAATGACTTAACCGTAAAATTAAGCTGAGTAGTTGACAAAGACTGGAAGTCTAAAAAAAGATATTTCTGCCCTCCTAAATCTAATACGATTTACTTAAGCTGCCTACGCATTTTTCTAAATATTGCTATTAGTGACGGTACTTTTCATTTGCCGCCCTTTTAAATGCCGTAATAGCTTCGGTGACCACTTGCCCGTAGAAAAGCGGCCTATTTTTAGGTGTTCCATCATTTTCTTTGTTGGCGCGTTCTAAAGCAATTTCCGTAAAGACAATTTCCACTTATTCAGAGGCGGCTCTATAAATAAAAAGGCAGCTCGTGTTACGTAGTTGGCTGTAAGTTATGATTAATGTTGTAGGATCACACCAGGAATATGAAAAGTTTCGATTGCTTTTTAGGATTTTTTTAGGACGGCACCGTCATTGGTTCTGCTAATACTTTAATAATGTACATCGTACATGTACTTGAAATAAATGTGCGCTATATTTGTCTGAAAATTTATCGCCCTTCCACTCACCCTTTAGATATGTACACAGGAAGAGCGGAGCAGATTTATGACGTTAACTCGAACGAAAATGGAAATAATGTGATTCACAGTCGACTGCAGGAACTTGCTGAAGCCTTTGATAACGTTACTCGAATATACGAATGTACGTTGTAGGAATACTGGGCTGTAGGAATGATGTCGGGATAATGTCAAAGACCTACTTGGCCGATGAAAAGGATTTTTTAGAACAAACTGAATTGTGAAGCAAATTATTTATTGAATCAAATATATTTGGATTTTGATCAAAGCTTATGCACTGGTGTTACGAAGCCGCGATAGAACAGGAAGACAGCAGAGATTACTGATAGCAGAAATTTTATCAATGATTGGAATAAATGTTATCAATAATGATATGCCCAAAAAGTTCCTTCGAAATTTCTTCCGTTATAACAATCCTAATATTGAAGCATGATCGTACATAATTTAACAACTCCGAACGCTGATTTATATCGCCAAAGCCAACACTGAACACGATCTTAAAAAACAACGGTATCAAATTTATTGCGGCATTGTATAAATTTTGTATTCTGCCAGTAAAACATTCTGTCCAGGGAAATCTAACAGCTGAAACACAACTGCAACACATTTGTTCGGATGGACAGTAAGAAGGTATTATTTTTACTATTTCGTTTACTGTATGTCGTAACCATAAAACTAATAAAGGAATAGTTCCAAATTAGTTGTTAGGACTTACATCGATTGTTAAATGTCAACGGAACGAAATATTAAAGGATAAAAATATTACGTAGTATCTGAGCATAATAACATCGGATGTTATTTACAAAAGCATTAAACAAGTGATTAAAAAAAACTGCTTATTTTTATTAAGTATTCCTACTTCTTTACTTACTGTACTGTAACAGCATTACTCACAGTTATATTAGTGACAAACAATACGCAAGAATTTCAGGACATAGCCGACAATAATTTATTCACTTCAGTGTAAAAGTTACACTAATGTCTGTTTAGCGCATAGACTAAATAAGTTTTTGTTGTTATTGCTGACGTAACGCATAGCTGTGATTATCGTTTTGTTAATAGTTCACTATTAACGAATCCGAACAAACGTTTTCAGTAACCATTACAACATGGTAACCCGTCTTGTTATTGATCATCGAAATTTAATGGTTTCAAATTGCCGGCCGGTTTCCGAGCGATTATAACGTAATTGCTCTTACGATTACCGCCACCTATATTGCCGCTTCTGTCTTTAATGCTATTTCCTAGCCTATATCTTCTTGTTCTCGTTTAGAAGTAGAACTGAGTCCTTTGTTAATTCAATGTCGTGAAGTAACTTTGTGTTTGTGCGGCATTTGCAACGGAGAAGGTGATCTTTGTATAGTTCCACCTTTGTTTCCAAGTACATTGTTTAAAATTTTCATTGTACTACTCCAATTCTAATTATCTCGTAAGCTGTTACGTGTGTGTTGGGTAACTTTATTATACTCAGTCTTCATCACCTCTTGAAGTTCTGCCCTCGTTAGTGAAATGATTTATCGCCTATATATTCACTTGTAAAATCGGAAATAGTCATTACAAACTAGTTTTGTTTAATGCAAATTCCTTTCTGGACTATTTAACAGGTTACGCTTTGTAGGCCTTACCGTTGCGGATGTAATATGCAACAGAAAATAATTGGAAAAACACAGAAATTCAAATCAAGATTAAATTCAAATATTTTCTAAATGTTCTTTAAACTTTTAAAAGTAGCAAATATTATTTCAGAATTCTCATAAGCCAGACATTCCTGCATATTAATTTTCGAATATAAATTTGTGACGTATTCACGAAAACTTTGGATTGGGTCCAATTTTAAGATTGTTACTGAAACTATCAAGGGAGAATTTGAAATTTCGTAGCTCACGTTAATAAATTGCGAGACGCAGACTTACGAAATAATTTTATGCAAGTTGATACGAATATCGAAACAGTTGAACTTGTTTTTGAAGAAGCGAACTATTTCAGCGAAGATAGTTATATCACTCGGAGCGCGTTAAGAGGATTCATTTCGAATTTTAATGGACCAAACCATAAGCGTACCTTTTAAATTTGTTGAAGTTTTATTAACAGATACCTGCACATAATTAGATAAGACCGCGCACATAACTGGAATTTGGATAAGTTCATTATTTCGTCTGTTTAAATTGAGTTACCTATTGATGTCATAAAATGAACAGAATATAAAAAAAAACTTCTCAATAAAGCGTAGGTACCTACTGAAGTATCCTCTAGGCCTTGTACAATTGCGGGGAAGAACCGTAATCAGACAAAAACTTTCCCTACAAAGTATTAATTTGGTATCTCTTAGACAATTTTGTTATCTCTTACAAATTTTTGTTTGTAACATAATCAAATTTAATTGTTTTATATTCATTACTTTTTCAATTACCTATAGGTATATTAAGTTTTTTTTTTAATTCCTGATTTTTCAATGATTGTTATTTGCACAATTAAGTGCTTTTCTGCTCCTGTTAGGTAAGAAAGAAATGGAGCAACAAATGGGAGGCCCATATCCAGCAGTGGGGCAGATACGGGCTGATTAGTAGTAGTAGTAGTAGTAGTAGTAGTAGTAGTAGTAGTAGTAGTAGGTGTCACTTCGTTGATGTAACATAGAAACCAGATGTACCGCAAGCATTACGCAAAGACACCAATGCACCAAATGTGGTACTTTATCGAAATACCACCATTAACAAAGGTGACAAACAAACCACATCCGCGGGATTTTTACAGAGGTTCAGTATAAAAATGCCACGAGCCCGGATGGCCGGGGATTAACTCCATAATATATTTTCAATCAATGCCAAAAAAACATCACCGGGCCCAAATTTCTGCCAAGTCCTCTCGTTGCTCCGGAATTTATTTATTCAGAAGTTTTTCAATATTTCCCAAAGACGTGTCACAAGCATCTGCTGCCGGAATATTTTATAAAAAAAACAAACACTTCGGACACGTTGAAAGGCCTTTGTGATGTCGTTAAGACATTTTGAATATAAAAAGGTTCCGATACGCATTTAAAGATAGTAGTTTTGATAATTGATTTGAGGCGTTACATTTTCTTACAACAGTGACTGGAGCAACGTGGAGGAGTATGCTCATAATATAAGAAGACTAGCACAGAGTTCTTGTACTTGAGTTTATATGTAGCTCACGATCTCAATTTATCGCTCTGGTATGCCGTATATATTAATTTTTCTTTGGTTTCCTAATATCAATCGCAACAGTTCGAAGACAGCCATAAAAGTCAAACACTTGAAAAAGTTATAAAACAAATAATGGGATTCGTAATAAAATCAGATTGTAACGAAAATCCGCGGGTCTACCATAATAACAGAAGTATGTGACTTGTGGATAAGCCTCATTCAAATTGAGATAATTTATAAACTTTTGCATAAAACGAAACTAAACCGTAAAAAGAATCCCGGAAAGTTGATCGTGCGCTCGAGGTAATTCAATAAAGAAGTTACTTTGACAGGGCGAGAGAATAATAGGTATAAGCGTTTCATGTTTCGGCTTCTAATATAGATACTATACCGGCTACCTCGAGATCAGGCATGTTATGGATATGAAATTTCGGATACGGATTTGATACGGATATAGCAATAATTATAATACCAGATTCCCATACGGATATTAAATCATTTCGGATCCGTTAGTTTCGGATAGTTTCGGTTATGGATATTACGTTTATAAGAAATTTCAAAAGTCAATAGATTTCCGACTGCTGCCTGCTTGTTTGCTACTGTATTCAAATATATAAAAAAGGAATAATAGAAATGGTAGAAAAAAGTAATTACTCTTAAAGGTGGTGTTAAAGACATGCAACAAATGGGTTAAGTTAGCCACTACTTCTATAGCAACACAGCAGGACTATTGGAGCGGCGTGGTGAAGCATATTCCAATCCAAAAGTCTTACAGCAGATAAGGAAAGATCATGGATTTAATGTACAAATTCTGTTATGATCATCATCTATCATTTGTCCTCTCCGCTAACTGGGGAAGCCAAAATACTGATTAAATTGTTGCATCATGTAGCCTGACATACCTATGTTATGATGATTTAGAAACATGATAATATTATATACATATGTATTAAAGATAGCATTTATTTAGATAATAGATTATTAATCTGATTGTGAAATCTTTATAGGGGTGACATAGTCACTGCGTGACAATAAAAAACAAGAATAAAAAAAATACACGTACCAACGGGAAGGGCCCAAAGTCAAGGTAGTCTTACACAGGCAGTTCACTTTGAGCCGGTCTATTCAGGCCTGAAGTTCGCCTTAAAGGCACAAAGTGAAGGCTCACTTGTTTAAAAAGTGCAGTACTATCTTTTGTTCCCGCGGGAGCCGCATTTTGTGTCCTGCTGAGTACTTTTAAAAGGAGCCCCTAAAACATTCAGCTCCGTGGGTGATTTGCTGCGCACAGCCCATGTCATCCAAAGGTAAGCGACACAGCCCGGTGGCTTAACCTGGGTTGGTAGACAAATAAGATGTTCACTACCGCTACCGTACACTAGGTGACAAATGTAGGGTCTTTAGAATATGCGGGCCCTAGATCATTATGTAAAGTAGGCCAGCAACACCTATGGTCATCAACTGTCAGTTTACTACACTCAGAGTGTGAGTAACAAAATACTGATGCTAACACTGAATACAGAATGAAGATGTATGCATCTCAATAATTGGATCTAGGTTAAGTTATTAGTGTATTTTATTTCCATATTTTTCGTTATACAGTTGCTACACGATATGAGAAGCAGGAAACTACACTTGTTTAAAATAGCCATAACTGCAATATAATCAAATATTTCCTATTTGCAGATCAACAGTTATTTTACGAACGAGGTTGTAGATATTGCATTTGGGTAATTGAAGTAATTACGAATTGAAATTTCGCAATCATCATAATTTAATTCTCTTATTTTAAGCAATTGATCGTTTTATTTTGATGTAAACATGCACAACATGTGTTTTTGTAATAAGCGCCATCTCTGATGCATCATATCAAACTTTACTATATTGGCGGCGTCAACGTCACATTGGCGATAGCGTCACGGAAACAACATAAGCACTTCCGTTACACGTTGGATACGTGAATGCAGTACATGCTGATACCGTTTGCTGCGGTGCAGCATCGAGTCTGCGGATTTCAGGCGAAATACGCGTAGGGGCTTGGTGCTGATCTCAGTTTTATACTTGTATATACACTTAATTTACGAACAAAAGTATGTCGCAGACCATGAGCAGTTTCATAAGAATGAAAATATGAGACAGATATCGAAGTCATAATTCGAGTATTCGTTGTTTACTTCTATCATTCTTGAAGTAAGTTGATTTTATTGGTATCGTACCAGATTATCCTTTTGTTCTTGTCCTTTTTGTTTGCGATAGAATTGCGAGTGATAATAATTGCTTCCTATACATGGAGGATTGTTCGTTCCCGTTGCACCAACTTGGTATTTTACGCCACACTGCTTGGCACTAAGCCAGTGTTTCAAATTGAATAAATACTTTTTATATTATTTTACTATTTACGTAGTCATTCATTACGTTTTATATATAAATTTCATGGGAACCGCTGGTATTGAAATATTTCGAAGTTTTCTTATTAAATTAATAAGACATGTCGTGACGTCATTGTTTAAATTTAGTGGCGAAAAGTTACAGATTTTATGAATCGTAGATAATAATTTGACGAGCTTTTTAAAAAGGTCATATCCCGTACTTTCGAGTTCTTAGAAAGGCATGCGGCCAGAGATACCGTCGACCTTCCCAAGGTCGCTGGCTGGACGGTTAGAACTCACAATCTAGTTATCCACAAGCCCAAAACTCTTTTAGTCGTATCTTCCGACTGGCGGGAGACACCAGCTGTATGGCACAACTACATGTTCTCTAAATCATCAGGCAAATAAATGACGGGCTGTCTCGCTCATTTGTTCATGCAGTGTACAGCCCACTTAATGACATAGCTACTTTTAATTGAAACTAGCAAGACAGCCACGAGCGTATTTTAAGTGATAACAACTATTTCCCACATAATACGCGGCTGTTCACCAACTTGGCATTTTGCGCCAAGCGGCTTGGCATCGGGCCAGCGCAGCAAATTGATCAAAAAGTGACCTTATTATGCTTGCATCACTTAAATGTAATACAAAGCTATCATCACATACGGTAATGAGCGCGGTAGTCGAATAGTTTCTTTATATAATAGGTACATTACAATTTATTGAATGTATTAATATAAATTGATTGTATCGCGGAGCAAACAATGTCATGTGTACGAAACAGTTCGATTCGTTATGAATGATAAAAAGTATTTCCCACGCGTATATGGAGGTGTTCACCAAGTTGGCATTTTGCGCTGAGTGGCCTGGCATCGAGCCAGCGAAGCAAATTGATTAAATAGTATCTGACTGTACTTTTACACTTTCCTTCGGGCTGCTGGAAATGCATTTTAAACACTGCGAATTACGAAATAAATTATTATTAATATATTGATTAGTTGTGATAGATATTTAAAATTGAGACAAATCAATAAACAATAAATCATGTTTTAAATTTGTAGGTACGCCATAAAAGGCAAAATATGGAGTGAACTAACAATTCTGTAACATCTTTAAATGTACCCATAGGTATTTGTGCAAATAAATGTCTTTGTCTTTGTCTTTGAGACGTGGATACATAGGCTACTTTTTTGGCGAAAGAATATTAAGGGGAAAACGCGTTGTAATGTAATAAGCGCTATAGATGGCGTTACTGGCGCAACGTTGGTATGACGTGTGAACGTTATAAATTCTTTGGATGACACGCGCGAAGCCGCGGGCAACAGCTTATCATTACCTACTAGCCGACTCAGCAAACGTTGTCTTGCCATATAAATTATTTCACACCTTGGGTTACATTATTGCATTTTTATTAGGGATCCCTATTTTTTTTGAAAATGTTATATAGCCTATGTCAATCAGTGAAGATGCAGCTTTCTGATGGTGAAAGAATTTTTGAAATCGGTCCAGTAGCTTTTGTGTGAAAACATTACAAACATACAAGGTTTCCTCTTTATAATATTACTATAGATACAGAAATGGTAAATGCATGACGTTGCACTGTACGAGCACGCCTTTAGTTTTGCTTTCTTCTTTATACTTAGGGGAATACATAATACTCTGTGCCGGTGTATATCGTAAAACGAGTTCGCGTATATATTAAAACAAGTAGACATTAATCCCGGCAAACACAATGTTAACAGTTACAAAAAACTTAACTTTACGACCGACAACTGGCGGAAAAGTCGCGGGCAAAAACTAGTCTCGTATACCGTTATTATATTATTATTGTCTATTGTTTGTGTGCGTTGTATTGGTGTGTGTGTGTGTGTGTGTTCGATTTGTTATTGCATACGTTACGATGCCGGATATCCATACAAATATTAAGAAAGCGTTTGTATGTTTGTTCTTCTTTTACGTCGACACGGAGCAATGGATCGACGCGATTTTTCGTATGGATGTAGCTGAAGGGCTGGAGAACGATATAGGCGTACTTTTTTCGCGAAAATGTATCTCATTAGTTAAAGCGTTGACTTTGCTCAATGGATTGTTGGCTTGGAATCCCAAAATCAATTTATTCTGTCAATTAATTTATTTAGTCTGTCAAAACCTATCTAATATTTAATAAATGAATGACAAAAGAAATAACAATAGTCAAGGAATTGTGTATTATATAACAAATCTTTCCAACTGAACAATAAGTGTTCATGATGAAGAAGCCGCCTTCTAATTGTATTGTATCGGCAACATTGTATGAACATCATAGCTGTACAGAAACGTTCCATATTGCACCATCATGAATAGTAAATCTACAAGATCTAGAACACAATTACTTAGAGCCAAAGGCACCGTTCAGGTCAGTTCGATCTAGTCTAGATAGGGTTGCGCAACGAAGGAGCCGATCTAATTATGCTTATCCCGCAGCCGGATTAGTCTATTGTTGGAAACAAATAGGCGTACGGGCGCGACAATAATGCTTACATTCTATATTGGAATGGAAGTGGCAGTTACGCTCTTTTGTTATCGTTAGCACGTTGATTCGCCATTACTGTAAATAGGATAATAGTAATAACAAGTTCGTCTGGTGGTCGAAATTCGACTGTAGATATTTTTGTCTTAATGTCTTAAATTGATTAATAAAGGAAAATCTGTTGATACTTAGTGAGGAAAACTTACTGAACTGTTTTGTCTCCATCTATTTATATAAGATACTTGAGTCCATTTCACACACGGGTAATTGATCCGAAATCGGGAAATAAAATGCTTTGTAACCAGGCAGCTGATAAACAAACATAATATGTACTCCCCGACACAAACAAAAAATTTGCTCATCACACAAACTTTTGTCCTATTCGGGAATCGAACCCACGTCCTCCGGCTCAGCGGTACCCCGGCTAACCAACCGATTTTTTTTGATTATATTCGCTTCTAGCCGCCACAGTAAATATGTATGCTACAGTAAGATGAATGTGCCGGTTATGTTCGTAACTTTATTGCAACTAGCGTGATAAAGAAAAGTGTAAGGGCGTGATAAATGCAAATTTGCATATGTCGGCTATTTTTAATGATCTTATTCTCCAGTTCATTATCGTAGTTATGCATTTCAGTCTCTAACTCCGGTGTCTTCGGTTCAAATCTTCGCACTCGTCCGAACCTTCGAACTATTCGCTCTTGAATAATTTTTCTTCTAAAACTATCGACGATAGAACAAAATAATGCACTAAGGGTTTATGAAACACAGTATTATCTACTAAAAGTTTACTCAACCTAATTCAAGCAGTTTTTTTCAAATCTTGATTGCATTCGTGCGAATAGTTGGTAAATCTTAGGTTTGACTGGAAAATCTTAATATATGTCGCAGTCCAAACTGCAGTTACACAGTTAGCAACGTAGAAGTTGTTACTTTTATACGGCTCCTGTGGCGAGATTGGCCTATTGTTAGAACTAAATTGGCAGATGTATGTGACACGGCTACATTTCAATGTCATAAACGGCCATTACAGATATTGTATTACATTGATCGGAAAAGGTCAATATGAAATATTTCAATGTACTATTTATTCTCTTCACAGTTGTTTTCGTATTCATTTTTTTTTTGCTCTTTTAATTATTATCATTATACCATCTTGCCAAATATCTCTGTCCTTGCAAAGCTGACGTACTTCATCTACTTTCATCAGTCTTCATGCATACACATTTTCAGTGACTTTCCATCAACCAGTGCCTGAACTATTGGTCGAGATATAAGCGCGCCGGCCGACATTAGCATTGCTAATCTCTTTCGTCATACTGCCATCATGAAAATAAATGTTTAAATGGATAATTAATGCTTACAAGTGGTATAACACACATGATCTCATTATTGCAACGACAATCGCGCACGAACACGCTGGAGATGCTTTTATTTCACACCCAAGGTCGATTGCAAATGTCTGAGACCTGAAGATGCATTAATCCGTGTAATTACCGCGCTCCGTGCAACTGTATTGGTATATGTTTAAGGAGAAACCTTTCATGAAGGGTATTTTAATATCTGTGCGTGTAAGATGTGGTATGAACTTTACCACATTCTGTGAAGCAGTTGTTTTTACAACATTCTGTGTTTCGGTCTGAAGGGTGTAGATGCTGGTCCACGTGTATGCCAGGTGTATACGTGTG
>DWGJ01003998.1:0-12358 GCA_018246895.1 Aspitha aspitha aspitha | reverse complement strand
CCATAACACAGGCATTAAATTGCCTAATTTGGGATCAGACAGCCGTGTGTGGAATTGTCCCCAGTTATTTATTTAGTATTTATTTAATATTTTGTGTATTCTGCTAGTGATAATGCTGTATTGTATGATGATGCTATACTGGATGGTTACCGAAAATATGAAGATTAGAAAAATATTTTTGAATGAAATTTATTCTTATTTGCTGAAAATTTAATGGTAAGAGTAACAATAAAAACAGCAATTCGTCACTTGCAGGCTTATTGAAATAACAGACTGCGCACATTTAATTAATATGTCGCCATTTTGGTACGCCGTTTTAGTATACATATATCCTGTACCAGATAAACTTGTTCGAATATAGTTACTGTTAGCTTTTAAAAAGGTTATTTATTAACAAAACTAAAGATATAAGGAAAAAAATATCGAAATCTAATTTGTTATTATTAGTACTGGTATTACAGTAAACGATAATATGTCACACCTCGAAAACATTATACATTTTTATAACATTTCTTAAGATGTGTAGATATCCTCACGATGTTTCCTTCACCGTTATACTGAGTGATATTTAAATTGTCTGTTATAAAACACACGTAAAACAAAAAGATGCGTGCTAGGATCGAACCCAGATGACTCGGAGTGAAAGGCGGACTTCCAAACCACTAGGCTATCACTTCTAATGAATACTTATTCGTATTTCGTATATGAAAACCCGAACGTAAGAAATACCGAGAAATACCGAAGATACGTATGCGTACATATACGTTAAATAAATTAATGTTAAAGCACAACTTTTTGAAAACAAGCTTGTTTTCGTATCCTCCTCATCAAGCCCTTTCATTTGATGCCCATACTGTGGTAGCGCAGAAAAATAACAAGTCCGCCATCTTGCATGACCCGCCATAGTGGAATAAGAATGACGTCACATAGCTAAGCATGCATTGTCATCCAGAATAAGGGTGTATACCAAATTTCAGCTGAATCGGTTAAAGATAACTGGTCTAAAATTCAATCGCAAGGTTCCCGCCCGGACATACATACTCGTACATACATGCAAAGTTAATAAAAAAAGCTTGTAATAAAGGCTTGTGAGATAGTCGTCTTTATGTATTCCAAGTCAACTTGTGAGTGGCAAGCTTTGCGAGCTAATGGCGCGTGTGACTGAGCATCAAATTTGGCGCGTAACAAAGTTTCAGCAGTTACAAGCCTCTTATGTGTCGACACTGTATTTTTATGGGAGAAACTTTGTAAGGAAATCTTCGGATTGATATTTTGCAAGTTCACGGCGCGCGCACGTGTAATCTATATCGCCGAAAGCAAAAGATCGGCTTAGAGATACGACTATGTTAGAGAAGTTACGGAATAAAAAATATGTTTTTTATTATTGTTAATAGCCTAGCCGTTTGGTATATGCCCAGTATTGACTAATGGAAAGCAATGGTGCAGCGTATAATGTAGAAGATCTTAAATCCTGAAACGTATTATCCACATCGTCAAGCCTTTTTATCCCACTGCTGGACATAGGTCGCCCCTCATAGTGGGAAAGGTTTTAGGCCATTGTTAACCACGCTGGCCAAGTGCGGATTGGCAGCCTTCACACACCTTACAAAATATAATACGAGTACTTAATAACATCTATAAAATATGCAGATTCCAATATTTTCTTTCATTATGCTGCCGAGTGATATTTAAACTTTTAAATTATAAAACGCACGCATCTCTGTGAAATTAGAAGATTTAAACCCAGACCTCCGATTTGGAGAATTTTAACCACTAGATTATCATTGCTTTTATCCGGTAATCTCTGTAGATATCTAAGGGATACACACAGGCTATAATATATGAACAGTATAAATCCCGCTAACATTCTCGAGCGTGGCCTAGGAAGTCGATTCGTTGTGCTTAATCCAATTTCTCTAAATCGCTTACTCAATTCAAACCAGAAGTTATTGCACGTTAGCATTCATTAGTGGGGATTAGGTTGCTGCGATGCAGCACGGCAAGCTGAAACGGTGTCTAATGGTAGGCGATAAAGTTTAAATCGGATTAACCGTATCGACCGAAGCTATACTTAATCAAACGCCAATGAATGGATCGCGACGCTAGTGGTGACACCATAATTTTGGTTTACACCAAATACTCGTATATGTAACAACAAAACCTGACAGTAAGTCCCAATAATTTATTAATGTTAAGTTATAAATTAACAGCTTAGAATACAAAGTAACAACATGTAAAACATTTGAGAAATGATCTGTAACTAATTGTTTTTTTTATATTGCGCGCGTATCCAAAGGCTTTTGTATAGATTTTTGTTTTTTTTTATAGTATCAGGACATGGTTTTCGTAAATAGTTAAATTACTTGATTAAATGACTATCATGGTTTTTGTGAAATAATACTAATTTAATTTTCGATTTGTACAGATTAAGTATTTTCGAAGATTGCAGTCTTCGCTTTTTCTACTTTCATCAGTTATTTTGTGTACTTATCTACTATGAGAACTCTTTACTGTTAAAAATGTAGATACATGTGAAAAGAACGAATTGGTCATTTTTGGAGAAATAATAGCCTATATAGAGTGTTTCTCTTGACGTTATAAAATTACTTATATAATATTCATAACTAGCCGAAAAATTGCAACTTATTAACAATAATTGGGACAGTTTTGATTTTAAGAAATGTCATGGTCATCCCAGTCATTACTCTTAGGTTCCATACACATTCGCGCGCAAATATCGAACGAATTGAATGTCGGCATGGAATGAATAATGGCTTGTGTTCAGACATCTTTGCCACCATACCGCAGGTTATCAGCTGAAGCATTCAACGACAAACACACAGCAAATTACATATTACTTATATTGAAACCGGGAGAAGTATATTGCTGTGCATATGTTCATAATATACATTTCTATGTATGAAATATACCTGTATCATTCGAGAATAGAAGCTAAATGTCTCATGAAATTCTTTCAATTTCATTGTGTCAAAGATAGATTGGTAAATTGTGTAGAAAAGTTTGAAAAGACTTAACTGGATGAAAGTTGTAGGGTGTGTTAAGTCTGATTATCTGCACTGCGCCAGCGTGGTAGTGGAAGAGCCTTCTTATTCTGAGACGAGCGTCCAGCAGTGTGACCATAACAGACTTATGAAAACCTTATAAAAATGCAATTAGAACTAAAGTAATTTTAAGGCGGTCGTTCTATGAGGCATGGGGGTATTCGCAAACAAACAAGTCCCGTTTGTTTTAAACTCGTCCCTTCTAGTTTTATAGCGACAAGCGAGAACTATGGCTTTTGTGATAATTAACGCGATATTTCACTTAAATGACTTGAATTTTACATCGGTATTTTCAAAGATACGATTTAAAGAACTCTCTTTTACATAGTTTACTGGCCGATGGTTCAATGGACACTGAAGCTGACTGAGTTGGTCGTGGATTCCATTCCCCTCCAGAACAAAGGATTGTGCGATGAAAATGAATATTTGTTCTGTGATGTTTTTTTTAAGTTGTTGATTTTATTTTATGTATGTCTGAGTGTAAAGTTATTACGAATTCACAGAAAGCGAGCTAATTAAAGTAATTAATCATGAATACACCACAATAATTATATTTCGTACATAAACTTTTAGTACTGGTACCAAACGCGCTACGTGCAAGCATTAAATTAATCTTTATAATATCATTAAAACTGTACTTAAAAGATAGTTTAGCTTAATACCCGCTTTGATATTCATGATCATTTGTGTTTAATAGCTCATTTATTAGATCAGGAGCTGTAGTGTGCACTACTGCGAGACAGAAACTCGGTTTAGGTATATAAATATATACGAATATGTATGTACATTTTGAGTGAAAACTTTTTAAGCTGCGTTGTGCACTTTTTGTGATAGGGAAAAAATGTGAAACTCGTGTCAGGACACGTGACCTGATCGAAATTCGTAAGACAGTATTAAGATACACATATGCTGTATCTACGCGTTTGATGGTTCCCTTGGCAACCACTGTCATCTAATAAATGAAATCATGACCGTTATGCGTTTCCTTTAAACTCTTTATTTTTTCACTTCTGCCGGCACTCCCGGAGTGCAACGCGTAGTTTTCTTATTTTTTTTATTGTGCATTAGGCTCGCGTTTGACTGCGTGCTCACCTGATGGTAATAGTGTCGTGATCGTAGTATTAACTCTGAGTCTCCACTCCAGAGTGAGAGTCTAGTGAATGATGTTATTCATTCGGTCACCCTTTATTGATATCTTTATAAAATACTATGATTTGTTTGCATTATATGAAACAATATAAACTTACATATCTTGCAAACCATTTGTCCGCTAAGACTGCAAACGTCTTGAATGAAATAATAATCAGTTCGTAATGTAGTTACAAACCCAAGAATATGCTAAACACGATGGAAGACAAAAAATTTCATTGGACTTGAGTGATACATTGTTTGACGTGGAATCAAAACACAGACAAAACAAGTCTCAAAATAAGAACAGTAAACGTACATATATCTGAAACGAAAATTTTACAATCTAGTGAACAAATACAAAATATTTTCAATTATACAACAATCTACATAGATATTAAAACTAAATATAATAAAAAAGAAATATTATGTTTCCAGTAATCCGATTTCACGCTCTCGGTCTAAATGTTCAAAAAAAAGAAGAGTTGATATAACCCCATAAATCATCCCGGCTTGATTTAATGAATAATTAAATATGGCCGCTTATAAACAAAAACAAATTGCTCCGATTTAACAAAGCAATTAGTGCGGATAGGAGGGCGGTCTTTACGATCATTATTTTAAAAACTTTGAAGTAAACTTGGTAATTGCATAAGGTGAGGCAAACGCAAGTAGAAATAGCGAAGATAATTTAATAGTCACTACTAGGATTTAGTTACGACCTAAGCTTTAAAACTCCCACAGAGTTTAATAGTAAAAACTTGTTAAATAAGCATTAAATTTCTTTTAAAACCTATGAAATCCAATCGAAGTTTTTTTTTCATAATACAGATTTCCAGAACCGTTTTTCTATATCAATGTCGATTAAAGTAGGTACTTGATCTTGTGGCTCTATTTCGAATTTCCAAACTTTATTATCCGTCAAAATTCGGAAGATCTTTTTTCGGTTATTTGTTAAGTCGGAAAGTTCGATCAAGTTGAAAAGAATTTTTATGAAACTCTCATAGATAATGATATTAAGCAACGATAGCTTAGTGGTTTGAAATTTACTCTCCAATTGGGGCTGCCTGGATTTACATCCTAACCTCTGACTCTACAAAGCTACGTGCGTTATATAAATTATTATAGGAAAACATCGTGATGAAAACGAATTGGTGTGTAAGTATATAATATTTCCTAATTAGTGCGACGCACTGCACTTGGCTAGAGTGGTAGACTATGGCGTAAAAGGCACTATGACAAAAGACCAGTGAAACAATAAAAGGATCGAAGAAAATTGATAGTCGTAAAGCCTAAAGCGCTTCCATTCGTAGCGTGAATGTCGAGAATCGACGTCTTAGTTAAACATAATACACGTGCAATTTACGTCTGATTGCATCCGAGCTGTTTATGCGAAGACTTCAGAACTGGCTGATACTGTTATCAGTAGTGGAAAATATTTCTATGAAACGTAGGTACTGTAAAGAAATAAGTAATAATCCAGTATTTGTGGTGCATTTAAGAGAATATAGATATACCTATTGCATGTCGAAATTCGTTGCAAATAATCTAGAATCCTGAAAAAAGATAGATTCTTTCTACGTAGGTACTAGCACTAACAAAAAAATTGTGGAAATTCCACCTTTAAAAGAGTAAAATTGTTTTGCAACATTCGTTCGTTTGGAAGTTACGGTAAATAAAAAAGCCTTATAATATTAGTATGAACCTAGCCAAATAGAAATACATTTCGGTGGTTACAGACATAACCGTGTACCTACTAATTGTACTATAAGTCTCTGTAATCTATTTTGACAGTCACCTGAGGCCGTACCACGACCCTCTTCAGACCAGAAACGCCAACGATTGATAAGGTTTCCGATAGTAATTACAACGGAATTTAAATAGGCCAGCACTAAACGGGAACAGACAGAATGTAATTTATAATTCATTTACGAATGGTATGCATACAATATACACCAATATGTCTTATTATATAAAAATCCCGTGTCACGATGTTCGTTTGCGAAAATCGCCGAAACCACTGAAACGATTCAATATTTTTTTTTTACTTATCTATTACTTGATCCAATTTAAAAGATAGGATAGTTTTTATAAAATAAATAAATAATGAATGTCAATTGTCAATAAATTTTTACATATAATCAATTTCTGAACGCACGATATTTGTCATATATGATTTGACATACTGTAACCATGGCAACGCGTGGTCAGGTCCACTAGTATACAATATATACTCGTAATCGTACCTAACGATAATGACAACTAAATTTTAATACTAATATCACACGACCAGAATACAGATACCGTATCTCGTGCTTGTTATAAGAGACGACCAAAAGGAGACTGGATGCCGTGATACGCCATCCAAAGACCTCGAGATAGACAACGGTATGTATAGCCGTTGGAAGAAGACTAAGAACCAAGTGATTTTGTTTGTAATTCTCTGAGTCTTCTATCAACCCAGAGGAGGTCAAGACGAGTGTTGGGGGGTTAGGTTTAGTTGACAGCCTGTTTATCAAAAGCCTTTATTTGTAAAGCCCCCGATGAGGATTAACACGCGGCAGCGTCTCTCCGTAACAAAACAACTTTGATTATGTAAATTAATTATTCACGCCAGGTCCCTTACGGGGTAGGCATAAAGCAGCGAGTGCCAAATATCTCTGTCCTTACAAACCTGCCGTGTTTCGTCTACATTCATCACTCTCTTCGTGCATACGTTCCGGTTTCGGATGCTCTGGACTCCCCCATCAGCCAATAGAATAGGTAAGAAACGTTCGTAGGAAAAGCGTGGATACATTTTAACGCTTTCTACGCTACATGTAGTTGTAATTCATTACAGTAGCACCATTGATCTAGCTATAAATCTTGTGTTTCTGTTTCTGTGAAGAGGGTCGCGCAGATAACGCTCTCAGGACATTTCGGGTAAGCGAAATAAAGGGTATGTCCAAATCTGCCAAAATGTTAGACGTGCTCTTGTGGGTTTTTCACTATTTTTTTCCACGTCAATGATTCTCAAAACATTTGTAATGATTCGAGGAACTAGTTTTCGTTTCTATGTATTTAAAAATGTTAAATATATAAATGTAAAAACATGCATCCTTTCAAGAATTACGACTTAATACTAAGTTATAAATTTTTGTTGTTAAAGATTTTTGATTTTTATCTTTCTTTTGAGCAATAGTCATTATGTACGGTCTGTCTAGAAGTAACGTATTTTTTTTAAATGGTTTAAATTTGCAAGGAATGATAATTGAGCTCATGAAGAGGCACAAAATGAAAAATCCAAATTCATACTACGGATGATTCTAAGTGAGCTGACTCTTTAAGCTTATATTCGCTTGACCGACGAACCCATTCACTCGTTCCTGTACACAGAGTAAAAAGCTTTTGAACTGACCTGATTGAAATGCAGGCATTCGCGAAATATTTGTGAAATAGAATGAATGAATGAATATTTATGCATGACGCATCTTTATGAATGAATCTCGAGCCTCGACCCAATAGCAGTAAATTAAAATGTTATGTTTTGATTCCGTGCATTACATAAAGAAAAGTCGCTTTTACGAAATCCACTACAGTTTTACTATAACTTGGCAATGGTCTTTACATAACTACAATAATAAAGTTAATAAATCAATATTGGGACAATTTCATGTATTAATTTGATTCCAAATTAGGTAATTAAATGCAGGCATTTAATTACCATCCATGGGAACTAGACAGCTAATAAACTAAACACCTAATAAACTACATAATACTTGTATACATATTATTGTTTACACAGAACAAATGTGCTCACAAATATTTTTCTCTTAGTAAATTTATATACATAGATCATTATCTATTGGTATATTGTCATACAAATATGTTTCAGTGTCTGATCTATAAGCCGTTTTATTTCTCGAACTTTCAAAAATACCTATATAATATGATTTATAAGATACTTATCATAAAAACTGGTATTAGGTTTTGTATTTGAAGCAAGATTTTTACAATACTTAACAGCCCGGGGACTTCTACTTAAACGAGCTCAAAGCTCTCTATAAGCTTTTTATCCTAGCAGCTTAAATGCTTATGTTTTTGCTAATATTCTATATTTTTAATGTTATTTATTAAAGAAGTTTTCAATGGCCCGACGAAATTTATTTTTCTTTTTCTGAAAAGCATTATTTTTTTTAAATATTTTTTGAACATGGCTCTTTCATATAACGAGAAGGTTTGGTTATTTATCACAATAATAATATTTGTAATATAGCAATTTTGAAAAGTAACAAAGGTAGTATATCTGATTCCCAAATTATGCATTAAATGCCTCTGTAAAGTATACGGACACGTGATACAAAATGCTATACTTATATAGATATTTTTACCATATCCAGAACCAGGATAACCAAATGTGCTATTCATGCAAATGTTTGTTTTTTGAGGAATCGAACCCTCGATCTAGTTTATCAGTCAGGGTATCTAACCATTAAACCAAGAGATCACGACGCACTGGTTATATGCGAATTAGCAGGTATCACATATTCTGGAAAACATCAAGTCCTAATCAGGTTTATGAGGTTACCTCATGATATTTTCCTTTACCGCTATAGACAGTGATATTTTACATTTAAAAAAGTTTACGATTTTCAATCGAACCCCAACCATTTAATACATGATCACTTTCTCACGCACTTAATTTATACACGTATAAGAAATCTCTTTAGTGCTTTATTCCTCACTGCTATTGTCTAATATCTGTAGGGAATCTAATCCATAATGTAGGTGTTATAATAAAAATATCAACGCCAATACGATTACGTCATTAATCACACAGCAACCTAATCAACTTTGATCAACAATGTATCGAACTGGACTCGAACGGAGTACAGAAATATTTCCGCAATATACTCTCAAGACATAAAGTCGTTTCTTTACTGGGGCCGCTTCACACGAGCCATTTTCCAAGCCTTATTATTACATCCACTAGCTTTCACACCTTTATGGCTGGCAATAAAGGAAATCGAACCCACTTCCCCTCTAAATAGCTTTTATTTAGGAGGGCACAACATATTTTACTCGGTTATGGGGTTGTTTTATCGTCTTATTTTGTGGTGTGCAATTCATATAACACTAGGATTTAAGTCAAATGTAGTAGCAATATTTTTTATATCATTTTCAATGCACTTTGATTTCTGTACATATATGTATGTATCTGGTCGTTTTTATTAATTTTTCTCTTACTTGTAATATAAATTTCGTTCATCTTCATTAACAGTCCATAGAAATTAACATGAAATCGAACTATTATACATATTTGTAATATGTACATACAATATATATATATGTACATACAATAATACATTTATCATTACACGAAGCTGAAAT
Organism: Aspitha aspitha aspitha; assembly: GCA_018246895.1. Classification (NCBI taxonomy): domain Eukaryota; kingdom Metazoa; phylum Arthropoda; class Insecta; order Lepidoptera; family Hesperiidae; genus Aspitha; species Aspitha aspitha. The sequence continues at coordinate 2,798 of DWGJ01003998.1, read as the reverse complement.
AACTCGCTGACCGATAGTTAAATATTAACAACCGGTTACTAAACCAACGTTTAAAATAATATCGGTGAAGTCGATTCCATCAAACAGATCAGTTATATTAAGATAGCTTACAGACAAGCAAATAATTGATGAGTCGATATTGATTTAACCAGCGGCCATTGTCATTATTTTCCGCCTGCACTGATCCTTTGATCCTTATTGTAATTACTTTAAGGTTGATAGTCCATTGAATTGATTGACGATATTATTATATACCAAAAGCTTATATATATACTTATACCCACCTTGTATTGAGTATATAATAGACAAAATATACACAATGTATGTTTATAAAAATGCTTTTATAATTGTATTGTTATAGGAAATAAATGTGTCTGTATTTCATCCAATTAGCCTCAGTGAAAGTGGATGAAATATTGAATCAGAAATTCAGGACATAAATACAAGTGAAGTTAAATAAAAGCTTTTAAAAATGATTCGGATAAAAAGTTATATTTATATATTAACGCTTTATTATATTACCTTTATAATACAACTGAATGCATTATTTTTCTACCACTCATATGCCGTGATAATGATTTTGAATACTGATAATGATCAATATACTTGGCATTAATAATAATAAAGATGGTTGCTTACTTGGACTTGTTTATAGCAATGTCATAATACTAGTAAATACATACATATCGTCACACCAGGTCCCTAACGGGGTTGGCAGAAAGCAGCGAATGGTACTAGTAACTAGTAGCAATATAATTAATACGAATTAACATACCTAACCGTAAATTTTTTGAAGTTTGTTTATAATCCTCACACTCATTCGTTGGCCTTACCTGTAGACACTTGTCACTTAATAACTTAATTCTCAAAGCATGAATTTCATAGATGCAACCCTTTAACAAATTAACCCAGCGTCGGAGGGTTAAGGGGCGTTATAAGAATAAATAATGAGCTACCCTCTGTAGGATCACAAGAATTACCTTGCCCTCTCTATTAACGTAGAACTCAAATTAATTTATTCTAACCAAGGGATTTTCGGGTGTGGCCCTAATAACAGAGAATTATTCGAAATATGAATTGCAATAACAATATGAATTTTGAAACCTTTTTGAAAATCAAAATAGATGATAATGAAATGTTCTGGCAGATTACTAGAAGAACAGATATCATGAACTGATGACTAAGTTGTTGTTTGACTCTTTTTAATGGTCCACTGCTGGACCGGGTTTCTTCTCATAGCGAGAGGGATTTAGGCTGTAATCTACCACGCTGGCCAAGTACGGATTGGTACACTTTATCCACCTCAGAAAATATTATATACTTTATAACATCTCACATTTGTTTCCTCACAAGTTTCCTCATGATGTTTTCCTTCAAGACTTCAAGATGTAACAAATCAGAGGTGCGTGCCAGGATTGAACCTAGACCAACCGAATGGGAGGCTGAATTTAAAACCTCTAAGCTACCACTGCTATGTGACTAAGAAACGCAGATAAAATAGCATAAAAGATTCGAATCGTCTAAGAACTGCAACAAAACGTTTTCGTGACAAACAATCTCCGCATTTTTGTGTCTTTATCTGAATCAAATGAACAGATCGTATTAGTAAACAGGATGTTAATGCTCTACAGATCACGATAAACAGGATATCCTTTTTACGCTGTATAAATATTACTTACTAGCAAAGGCTAACCGGGGGCAACGACCCACAACTTTGCCTGCATGGGCAAACTTCCCTTTAACTTCCCATATATAAAAATTCACATACTTATTTTACTCATTTTGACGTGACTTACAACTTAAGAAGTAACATTCTTCAGCAATCAGCTGTTGATGAATATAATGTTTATCGTCAGGATAAGCGCAAAGGAAAAGAAAACATTAAAATAAAAACGTCAAATTGAATGCTATATCAGAGGTCGGTCACAGACTAAAAACATCGCCTCTAGTACGCACGTCGACTGGCATCTATACCTTGCAAATAAGCATATTGTTTCTATAACATAAATGAAATTATTGGACCTTAAATTGTTTATCGACTGGCCTCATGGTCGAGTGGTTAGATACCCTGACTGCAAAACCGGAGGTCGTGGATTCGATTCCCACCCAGGAGAAGCATTTGTGTGATGAGCACATTTGTTAGTTCTGTGTCTGTGTGTAATAAAAATAACTATATAAGTACTATATTGTATGTATTTATGGTATGTTTATCAGCTGTATAGTCACCATAACGCAGGTATGAAATTGCCTAATTTGGGATCAGACGGCGTGTGGAATTATTCCCAGGTATGTAATTGGTCGCCGCAAGTGTGACCACAGCCTTACGGTTTGCAGGCGTTACTAGCGATGCAACTTTGTTTCTCGAATATAAAGACAACTCCACGGCTAAAATTATTCCATTAAATTAATGCCAGACCGTAAACAAATACACTAACAGCTCTTAAAAGATCATTCTCTATTAATTCCGAAGTTCATCTCCAAATTAGCTTGGCGTTTCAATTTACTGTTTTGGAAGTAAAGTTTCGAGGTAACGTGAATAATTTAATAGTTGTAATGAGAATGTACTAGTAATTCACGTTCATGATTAAAACCAAGATAACATTATAAAATTATGCTCGACACTACGTTACTTATGGGAAGAATGACCACGTGATTGATTATAGACAAAACCAAAGAGGTACCATTGTTAGTCGCAGCCTTATATTGCACCGTTTCTATTTGAATTTACATACATATCGTCACGCCAGGTCCCTTGCGGGGTAGGCAGAAAGCAGCGAGTGCCAAATATCCCTGTCCTT
>DWGJ01003997.1:0-12362 GCA_018246895.1 Aspitha aspitha aspitha | reverse complement strand
GCGTCCACCAGCAGCTTGTCCACGGCCGCCAGCCCGCCCTCGCCCAGCCGCCGCCTGCAAAACCAGCCCGCACCTCGCAACCTCGCTACCTCTACCGACGCCCCCATCTCTCGTTCTTGCGTAATTTTAGAGATTCGACCTACGATCTTATATAAACCAAAATTGTTGTACGAATCAACAACTAATACAAAAAGTATATTTTGTAATCTTTCGAGGTACTTTATTAGCATAACGAACCGGACGAAACAGTATTTAAAAATAAAGTAACTTATAACACCGAAGAAACCCAGGAATAATGCAGATATAATTATTTGAAAACTTGCGTTAATATCGTAATTATAATATAATTGGCATGTGTCTAGCGTTAGAACGATGTTTAATGTTTATCATTAGTTGCGGGCAAGCTGTTAACGAATTGAGGTGCTCGTTTATTGAAACAGTAAGATATTTTTAAAAGCATACGTACATTATATATGTTATCAGCGGCCACTTACAACTAACTATAACTTCTCAGATACAACTTTCGACACAAAACGCTGATAATGCTTTTAAAAGTATATTACTCCATAGGAACTGTTAGCATCGTGCTTTGTTCATTCTTACTTCAACACAGCCAGTCTTATATGAACGTGCAATCACTACTCCCCGAAAAACCCTAGCGTAACGACACACATCTGCCGAAGGTACGGCGCCGAACTTTCTGCCCAACACGCTCGAAATGTTTTGTAAATAATCTACGACATGCCATCCGAAATTAGATGACGTTCGGCGTGGCGCCGAAACTTCCCAGCGAGTATTTTCGCGAGAGCGTATTCTGTGTATACGTGCGTACACGACCGACACTTCGGCGTTAAGGCTTCGAACGATAAGCGCGTTTCAAATAACTGTCTATTTTAAGCCCTCTATTATTTTTAATGGTGTGAAAAAAATTAACGGTAAAATACCGTGATTATACCGAGTGTTTGGCCGCGGCCCGGTGATGTGTCATGCCAACCAAATACTACGACCGAATGTTCAGCCGCCAAAAAGTCGGCAGATGTGTTGCGACACTTAATTAAAAACATAAGAAACACGGCCAAGCATTAAATACTTTTAATACACACCTTGCAATTTTTATACGATGTTCGAAAACTTGAAGATTAGCATCGTACTCTCCCCAGTTGCCCATTATCTTATTATCGATCAATGTAGCGAACATTTGCGTTTCCAGAAATCGCGACAGAAACGGCCGATGTCTTTGTGGCTGGTCGGACAGGAAGGACGCTTTATCGAAATTGACCATCGATTCACGGCATGACAACCAAGAGTCCCGGTCCTGAAATACACATACACAAGACGGTACGTCAACTACACGCAATAATATCACGGGATTCAAATGATTGGTAAAACTTATCATTAACGAACAAGGGAACAGAAGTATTCAAGCACAACTGAATAATTATCTATAACAGTATTAACGCAAAAAGTTTAATATAAACAAGTACCTGATCCGGCATTATGACGAAGTTTTCATACATGAGAAACATATGCACAAATCTGTTCAGAAACGTTTCTCTGATGGTGTTGTTAAATCGTATGTCCTCATTATACTGATCTTCATCATTGAGTATTTTTTTCTTTGTCGTCGGCATAACTGTTTCAGCATCCACATCATCTATATTTACACCTGCAATAGTAACATAAGTTGACATTGTAAAATGAATTAATAATATAATTCTGCTATGTATATTGTAACTAAATTTCATGACGACAAGAGTTCATCAACACAAAAAACTAGATATCCAACGGATAGTATCGATTGAAATGTATCAGATAATAAGAACATAATATTGCTTTTAGTGTAATCATTTAGTGCTGTAAGGTGTACTTTTTGTTACATCAGCAAAAACACATGTAGTCATTGACAATACAGTTGAGATGACTAATCTCTATCGAGATTTCTTATGCTAAAGCTACATAATTATATTAAAATTATCTTATTTCTTATCCAAACATGTATCTCAAGATAAATATGCTTCGTTTTCAAACGAAGTGCTACAGGCAAAGATGATGTAGCATAAATTATGTATAATTCAATATTTTAATTCCACAAATTATAAACGTTTCATTCATTATATATATTGACATACTTTTCAAAACGTGTATCTGAAGTACGAGCTTATTTTAGGAACCAAAACAGCCGCAGGTGAGATCTTTAGCTAGGGGGAAACATAAATAAATGATGAATAGAAAGTAAGGAAACTCGACACAAATAATTTTTCAACAATACACACACAATACATAATAGCCTAAACGGTTCCATTCTAGTTTATAAAGTAAACGAAATCGACTTGTAAGACACGAAACTCAAAGACGAAAGACGAAACTCCCGGCGAAAGAAAGTCAAGTAAAATGAATACCAGTACGTTTGACGATATCCACGATACGTTGCAAAGCATCTATTCTCCGGGGTGCTCCTCTTCTCGTGGGCGACGCGGGGGAAGCCGGTGAGGCGGGCGAGCCGGGTGGGGAAGCATTTAAGGGCCTACTCTCATCCCAGTCGAGCACGTCATGGAAGGAATGCTTGCGCCGTAGACCACCTACACCCCAATCGGACGAAATAGCCAAACGTCACAAATAGCAGACACAGTACATTTCAAACACTCCATACATATTTTTGAAAGGGTAAAAGTAAATTCACTTGCGTACCATATTTCGTAAATATAATCAGAGACATTGGAATTGATTCAATCCAATTTGTTACAGTACATTATAGTGAAATTTTAATACTATGGAATGCTTTTTTTATCGCAACACTCATTGACAATTTAAGCTTCACACAAATATTCACAATATAGAAAACGAAACAAAAATAGTCAAAATAACACATTAATTACCTGATGGCAACGTACAGCTGCTGCTCATACCATCATTCAAGTTTCTGTAGGATGTACCATTTATTGGCACTCCTAGTTTAATGGGTTCTGTTTCTGGTCTCTGTATCTGTGTAATGAAATATAGAGATGAATAAAAAGTAATAATCAATAACATAAAATTGGAGATCAAGGAAATGGGTTACTTATGTATTATAATATTGACTGTCTATATCAATTTTACAAACAGAGTATGCACGCAACGAAACACACAGACAATCTTATATTTTGTTAGCATAAGGCCCATGTTTAGATGTTAACTATAGGAAGCATCAACACTGGTGCTTTGTAAAAGAACATAATTTATGAAACATAATTTATAAATTCACACTTGATGTTTGTCCAATATATGATTAAGCTCTTCAATAAAAGGTGTCCTGTGCGGAAGTATCGGCAATTCTTCAGGCAATTGTATATCAGGTTTGTCAATGTCCACCAAACATAAAGCAGCTTCAGAGCCGAGAGCTATATTTCTGGGCCCGTTGGGTCCAAGACTCATCGCTACACTGTCGGCATGAAGACCTAGAACATTCCATTAAATACACTCTTATTTCAATTAATATCATAATATAACTTGAATATACAAGTTGTACCAATGTAAGACCATATTTCCAAAGCGCTATTTCATACAAATTCATTCCATCGCTTTATAGGTGTGTGTGTAGTGTAACAAATATTCAACAAATAAAATACATTACTAATCTCTGCATAAATTAAATATATACTTACCCATTACAAATGGAACTGGCGCATCTAAAAAATGGTACAAAGGTGTTGGTAATATTGGCACATATACATGGGGCCAGGCAAATGGCAGCAACAACGAAACAACACACTCTGCAACCAGCATTAGTTTATTGTAATCTGGAAATAATCGCGACAGTAATTTTAATAGCTATAGCTCTACATAATGGATATTAGAACTTATTAGCAATCTATTTAATCATATTTTGAAAATCCTGCATACAGCTCATATATGAATAAGTATTATGATTGACAGCCTCGATTTTGACATATTGAAGCATCTCATAAAATCGCATTTACTGATATATTTAAAACTATGATAATGACTTAAGATATCATTGAACTGAATTTACAATACATGCAAAGTTGTATCAAAGTTAAATTGGGCCTGCTACATAAGAAAACAATTGTTACCACTGGAACGTAGTAATACTTGATGTTCAAGCAAGACACAGGTGAACAGTTGAATTACACATTCAACACCTAAGGTAGAAAACATCACTCGCAGAGGATAATCAAGAAGTGGTAACTCATCTGGTGGATTTGGCATTCTTATCACCTGGAATTAAATTTAAAAAAGGTTATTACTATTTTACATATAAGAAAATCATACAGAAACAACCATAAATTTAAGATTAAACAAAGATAACTGCACAAATCTTTTATTGAATGATTAGTTCAAGTCATGTTTTTTTCTTTTCGAGCATACAAATTAAAGAAGTACTATTGGAATTATAATTATCGCTACTTCATAATTAAATTAAAATATATTTAAGTTAGATATTTTTAATCAATGCAAAACTGTCAGTGTAGTACCCAGTGTTGTACACATTATTTTTATTTACTATACCCAGGCTTGACATATATCTGGCCACATAAGCATAGAATATATACTTACAACTGGTACTGGATCAAGGTGAGGTTCAGACGGAGGTACATACAAGCGTAATGCTTGGCCGGGTAGCGGAACTGGCACTTCATACAATAAATTGTACACATATGACTCTGGACTTAGTCCAGGTCCCGGCTGCCTTGGTAATGATCTATTAAACACATTCTAAATATTAGGTTCCTGGTCTCTTCAAAAATTGAAGACATTGGTATGAAGATCAGTAAACTGAAATAGCAATGGGCAAGACATCTGGCTTGGAATGTGGAAGGTCGGTGGTACAAGGTACTATATATGTATAGGCGAGTGGTGGTCAAGGCAGACCATCAACCTAATGATCGGACCACCTGATCAAAGTAGTGGGCCCACAATGGACGTGAGTAATGTAGGACCGAAAAAAGTGGCGCAATAAATCGGAGGCTTATACCCAACAGTAAGGAGATATGGGCTGATGATATACTCGCTTTCTGGCACTGAATATTTTGTACAATCAAATAACAATATAAATATGTAAGCTATCATATCTCATATGTATATAAAAAAATCACATGTCAAGATGTTAATTTGTGCTAATCTCCAAATCACTGAAACGATTTCAATGAAATTTTGTTGAGATCCATAGTTTGGTCCAACTTAAAAGATAGGATATTTTTATCGAATCTCATTTTTTCTATTGCAAAATCAATGTTTTCTTATAGGATGACACTTAGTCGGACACCATGGTATGGGATTTTAACACATTTGACATTTTATATTATTTATCATATATCACCACAGCAACACATAGTCAGTTCAGCTAGTGAACATATAAAAAAATCATTTATATTCCCTAACTTTATATTAAAAAATTAAACGAATAATACAGTGGATGAATTGTGTATACATTTTGTATCATAAGAGTAATGTATTGGTAAATATGCCAACATTAGTAACCTAGTGGTTTTGATTTAATCCTGTACTTCAATGGTCTAAGTTCAAATCTTGGCATCCACCTCACTGACTTTACAAAGCTATGTGCATTAGCATAAGTTACAAACTGTGGCCTTGAACCCCATTATCACAGTATACCTGTGTCCACCAGTAGACTAATAAAAAAACAGTAAAAAATATGCCACTACTATATTAATTATATTTGATAGATTAATTTGGATATCTTTCACATCATTCATTCACCTTTAAATCACAAAGGTTTGTATTTAAAAAAGGAATTTACCTGAACAAATTCTCTAAAAACAACTGTGCAATCCTTACATAGGGATACTGACATATGAGAGCTATACTTTTGGCTACATAAAGTTTATCTTTGGTTATGTCATAGTAAGTTAAAGCTGCTCCAGCATGTGGTGCTAGCTTAAATGATCTAGGCAATGATCTAGAAGTTTCTTTGACAGTTCCTCTCCTGTGTCCAGGGGGTGTCTGGCCACTGGACAGCTCTGTGATGTACATCGCCTGTGGATACAATAATGCAAAAAACCATTTGATTAGTAAGCAATTGATAAAACAAGCTATTTATCATGTAGGACACTTAAGGTTGGCATTGTATGTATACAAAAAAAGATCCATCACATTACTTTAAAAATACAATATCACTTCTGAAAAATATAGCATTTAAATCTACCTGTAAAGTATGCATTGCACTGCAGATATTTCTGTTTCTAACTTCTTCATAAAATATAAGACTAAATCCATAGTATCTAGATGCATTTTCTCTTGTTACAAGAAAACTATGAAATTTTGGCTCTAGGGAATGTTTCTGAGTTTTAAATTGGAGACCGGCTGGCAAACATAGCTGGAAGAAATAAAAAAGTATAACCTTCTTTAAATATAGATATTTAATGTAGCATTATAATTTACTATAATTTAAAAATACTGGACATTAGATAGATTTCTAATTCTGTTGAGATTGTTTGTTCAATATGGTGTCAATAAAACAAACTTACCATGCAAACGGCATGCTCATCAAATGGATTACTGTGGATGTTATCTGGATAGTGAGCTAAAACTTTACCCTTATATGATCGGTCAAGAGGCGAAATATGTAAATTATCTCCTAAAATAAACACAAACAAAAAATCTTGTAAACAATCCATTTAAATGGTAAGCAATATTTGAAACATCCACAAAAAGTTACCACAAAGTCTATCAGGCTCCAGTCCCGAATCAAAATCTAATCCGCATATGGCAAAATAATCTGCAAAACGACATCCCACAGACAAATCCGAAACAGACATATTCATATCGACCCGTTATTTGTTAGAAACACTTTCTCTTTTAACTCCAATATTGCAGATTACATACATTTTTTCATCGTTACATGTTTAGAAATGATTCATAACTTCGCAGTTCTCTCATTTTTGGAACTGTTACATATCAATTAATAAATAAGGTTGTAAACAGAAATGTAAGATGAAGTCTCAGACCCATCGGACATAAAGAGGTTCAACACGACACGGAGATCAAAATCACAGCAGGCTCTAAGCATTCTGACACTTGATATGAATAAAGTAGATGACAGAAATGACATGACAGTACTAAGGGAATGCAACGATATAGATATCTTAAAATAAACGATATATATAATGGATATTTTTTATTGATTATCGATAGTATTTATTTTTAATATCAAGGTCGATATTCTTTTAAAACATTTATTATATTTTTTATTATTTATGAATTCCACTTATTGGAGTGAAGTTCCTTATCGCGCGTTGTAAAAGGGGGCTAGACGGAAAAAATTAAGAATAACAGCTGTAACGACATATTTTGCTATAGTTGTAAGCCATGCGGCGTACGCATATTTCTCTGTCTGTCTCTCTCTCTCTCATAGAAAAGCCAGTTATTTTTATGGTATTATTTTGCCCATTTCATGTATAAGTTAATAACAATAACGTTTATAATTTTAAAAATAGCTGAATTAGTGGTACTTCCCCGGGCTAACCTTTGTATATTCTGCCACTTTTCATAAAAATCCAATTTTAATGCGTAAGCCGTAAGCGTAAGCGATGTCTAACGCTAGATAAATCCTAATAGCTACACTAAAATAATTGAAATATTTTCATATAGATATGTCTTTTTTATCCATTGCATTTAAATAATTTTATTAACCCGACTTTTAGTATTAGGCTGATACACTGAACAAAATGGCATCTTGTGTATTTGTTATAATCATAAGTTTTTTTGAGACTATTGTATATCTGTCTTCTTTCGTATTAAAACTGTAAAGCAAAGCAAAGTTGCACGAGACAGCATTATCCAATTCAATGTCAATATCAGCTCACTCATTTTATCTGCACTTAGGCCAAATATATAGGTGCGCCCGTCTTTTACTGAATTGTGAAAATAGAACACGATAACGATACTTGACTTTTGTGTGCTTGTGGCAGTATGTGTCATTCTCATTCTCATTAATTGCCCGGCTTCCAATGGCATGTATTTGAATTTTTGTTGAATAAAATTGAATTTGATTTGTCGCTGTACTCGCTGCTCGCTGTCAGTGTCTTCTATCGACAGGAGTGTACTTTATAATTACTTACATTATTTTAAAATTTCGATAATTTTCTGTAAGCTATCTGTTTCGTCGTGATATATTTTTGTAAAAATGTTTAGTATATAGTTGGATACTAAAGCAAGTGCTGATTGTGGTTTTATAGTGATTATAGCAATTCTAAGGTCAGTTGTTTCACTAATCCGTATCTCTGTATTTTATAAAAAAAATCAGTAGAATTATTATGAAATTAAGCTTTTCACCCCGTAAAACCTGTTTCATTTAAATTATATCAAAACTTTGAATTATTTTCGCGGCTTACTGTCACAGTGTAATATATTTCATTTCATTTCGATTCCATGAGTACGAATTAAGAGGAAAATGGTGTGGGATATATTATGGGGAAAACCATAAGTCTTACGTAGTTCATAAATTTTCATAATATGTAGAATACATGTTCGTAAATGGGTAAGTAATATATTATTTTTATATTTATATTATATTACCTACTCATTTATGAACCCTACCTCTATCTACCCTTGTATATATATATATAAATATAAGTATAATAATTTTTTAATGGTAATAATTTAAATTGTACGTAGTTGTGGTTATGTTGTTTTATTTGGTTATTATAAGTATTTTGTCTAATCATCCAGAGTTTGTTTATTCAGAAAGCGAAGACTAAAGATAATAAACTCCAAAATTTGTTTCAGATGCTAAGAGGAAGAGTGCAGCACTTACTGCATTGCATTTTTTTTATATGTTTCATATTTTTCTTCTTAGTCTATGCTGGAGCCATTAATTTAGATGACAAAGACAGACAGTTCCCAGATCCATGGGAAACATATGGGGTTTATGGTACCATAATTTTATATACCCTCAGACTTTTAATATTATTAACACTACCTCAGGTTTTGTGTAATTTTGCCGGATTGACTTTGTTTAATGCTTTTCCTGGTAAAATAAAGTTGAAAGGATCTCCACTGTTAGCACCCTTCATATGCATCAGGGTCGTCACAAGAGGTGGTTTCCCCAAATTAGTGAAGAATAATGTAACAAGAAATATGAACCTGTGCATAGATGTGGGTATGGAGAACTTCATGATTGAAGTTGTGACAGACAAAGCCATAAATCTGCCAAAACATAGAAGAGTAAGAGAAGTGGTAGTTCCACCGGAGTATAAAACTAAAACTGGTGCCCTTTTCAAGTCGCGAGCCCTGCAGTATTGCTTGGAAGATAATGTTAATATTTTAGCAGAAAATGATTGGATTGTCCACTTGGATGAAGAAACATTATTGACTGAAAACTCTGTGTGTGGTATTTTAAATTTTGTATTGGATGGGCAGCATCAATTTGGTCAAGGCTTAATAACTTATGCCAATGAGGAAATTGTCAATTGGTTAACTACACTGGCTGATAGCTTCCGTGTAGCTGATGACATGGGAAAATTAAGATTCCAATTTTATATGTTTCATAGGCCTCTTTTTGGATGGAAAGGATCTTATGTTGTAGCTCAAGTGAGTTGTATTTGTTTTAGTTTTAGTTAAAGTGCACTATTATATGACTGATTGTGTGAAATATAAAACTGATTTAAAATTAAACTTTGAAATAAATGAAAGTGGTGCATAGTATTAAGTGATCATTTTTGTTAAAAAATCCACCACTATAATGTTTTTAATGTATATTATAATGTTTAGTTAAATAGTACCACATGATTTTTATTATGATTTTAGACCCAATAGTATTTAGGGATATTAAAAACAATTTGTTTATAGGTAAGTGCTGAGAAGAAAGTGTCATTTGATAATGGTCTTGATGGATCTGTAGCTGAAGATTGCTATTTTGCAATGAAAGCATACAATGAAGGATATTCATTCAACTTTGTGGAAGGAGAAATGTGGGAGAAATCCCCATTCAGCTTATGGGATTTCATCCAGCAACGGAAGAGATGGATTCAAGGTATACTTTTAGTAGTACATAGTAAGAAAATTCCTTTTCTGATAAATGTGTTTCTAGCAATATCGTGTTACTCTTGGGTTACAATGCCCCTTTCAACTAGCAATATTATTTTAGCAGCATTTTGCCCAATACCATGTCCTCACATTTTTGATTTAATATGTGGATTCACAGGTGCTGTTAATATCTATATGTACATATTTGGTGTTATTAAGTCTTTCTCTATGCATAGATTTGGTCCCATAAAATTCATATTATTTATTAGTGGAGCATTAGCTACCATACCTTTTAATGTTGTAATTGAAAATGTAGCTGTTGTTTGGGGTATTCTAGGCAAAAAACACAAATTTTACATTGTCAACAAAGAAATTAAGATCCCAGTGACAGTATAAGTTGTGATGCAAGATTTCAATTATCTTGAAATTCTTTACTATTAAGTATATGAATAAGCACACAAATGTATAGGTCAATTTACTTCGGATTTTCTTAATTTTAGATGTTTCGAGTAACATCCTTGCATAAACCAATTTTGGTTCTATATTTGTTACCAAAGAATGTAAAAATAGCAAATAATTAGTAAGATGTTAAAATATGTGTGAATTTATTAAATGCTGCCAATTCTTGTATTAATATTATAAAGTTGTATTAGAGTTTGGATCTGAAATGTAATAATGTATGTACAAATAAGAAGTACCAAAAGCCATAAACAACATATCATTTGTTGAACATGTAGACCATGACTGTTTATTATGATACTATTATATTCAATCACTTGAGCCCTTTAAAATCGAATGCACAGCCAACCTCAAGAAATACAAAGCTTATAATAAAAGGCAATAATAATAAAAAAAATTAATTTACAAGTTAATTTGTATGTCAGATATTGGGTATTATGTGGACACTAATAATCCTTGAAAATGATCCTTGACATTGATTCTGTTAGACTTGCACTTATAGTGACTTCTGCAATTGCAAGTCTTTATTGGAGAATGCCATCTCAACCCAATCTGCACCCCTCTTTTATGTCAGGTCTGTAGCTACCTATTAGCTTTCCTATTCATTCATTCAATTCATTTTACGAGTTAGTGTAAGTACTCTCTACAACCGTCTCAGTACAATTTTTATTATCTTGCAAATTGGTGTCTTTTAAGTCACCGTCTAAGAGCGCCAATTGACCAATACATCACCTGTTTCTATCTTCATGTGGGTTTGCTTTTCATTAAGTGATTAGAATAAAGTGTACAAAAGATTGTGAGAGGCAAATATAAAGAAATTTCTCTCAGAATTCTGAATTAGTTCCTTAAAGTTGGAATTCACATTTTTTTTCTAAAAAAGCTCAAGATGCTTAAGATGTAACAATTTTTAATTATTTATGCACTTGGTTCGTTTTAGAAAATTAATTTTCTTTTACTTAAGTATATGTTGTGTGCATGTTTTAAAGAATTTGTTGCATTGATAATTTATTTATTCAAGAAATTGTTATCCCCATGTTTGTTGGTAATTAGAAACACATTAAGGTACAAAATTAATTTCATTGTAAATGGGCGGCAAAGCACACATCACATTTTGTTATTTCAGTTGTTTGATTTTATAATTTACCAAATGTTGTTATTTGATTTATAATCATTTACTAGAAAATAAAATACCTACATATGTATATGTATTTTACAATACACACACAAATGATACTAGTTTTTGTTAGACATATTCATAATATATACTACTGTTGTTTTTTAAGGGCTATTGAATTAATATGAACAATTTTATAATTGTATACTTACCTAATTTAATAAATATACAGTTTTAATTGAGAATGTGATGCTTTTTATACACTTCCTGTCTGTTGTGACTGTGACAAGAAATAAATTGGCATGTAAGCTGTATATGTAAAAGTAAGACAGTAACTTTAAAAAATTAATTTGATTGTAACATACCAAGTATGCTCAGTACATTTCCTAGCAAACATAACTGGTAATTGAGATATATTAAAAAGTGGGGATCGCTGATTTTTGTGATGGTAATGCAGAAAAAAATACAAATAAATCAACAATTTTTCTTTTCAATAAGGCATTTGAGATTAACAGGGTAGTTAAACAGGTGGTAAAATTATTGCAGCACTAACAGAATTTTAAGTAGTTCTGAAATAACCACCCAAACATGTTAAGACATAATTAACACAATTCTAGTTATAGTGTCACTCCCTTGAAAATTAATATTACTGAGTACCTATGTTAAATAAAAATCTGCAAAATCTTAATGCCGCTTTTTACGTCTCTAGATTTGAAATCTTCAATTTCGAATATAGATGAAGCACGGCAGGTTTGTAAGGACAGGGATATTTGGCACTCGCTGCTTTCTGCCTACCCCGCAAGGG
>DWGJ01003996.1:0-12364 GCA_018246895.1 Aspitha aspitha aspitha | reverse complement strand
ATAATAGTAAGAGCTGTTAAATCGTACCAATTAAGCCTATTTAAAATCTATCGTTTTTAAATTCTGCTACTTATGTTGGTGATCCATTAAATAAATAAATAAATATTCATATTTACTTACAGTACTGTGCTCTAGACGTGAGACAAATCATACTCAGCAGCGGAACATAGGAACAGTGGTAGCCAATGCTTTCTATGAGAAAACAGTCATTATTTCACGCAGTACATTTACAAAACCAAACTGAGCGCGCACGGAGCTCGCTCGCAAACGAAAGTAGCTGCTATGTTGTTATTTCACTAATGTTGTCCTTCATCTCCGCTTATGACGCTAATGACGGAACACCGGATGTAAGTGTGACGAATGCGTTTTATTACGCGAGCGTACAATGAATCCTTTTGTTGAGGACCGTACCTTGTCGCGGACTATTTCGTAATTGCATAAATGTTCTGTAAAGTGCTCGTGTGTCTGTTCCTGTTTGTTGGAGAATGGTTTTTAAAGAGCCTCCCAGAGATACGAGTATATATGTATTGTTACATTGAAGTGTATGTACGCGGTCCTGTCTATTCCTCGTAGTGATAGGTAGAAACTACCACCTACTTTTCGTCGTCTTCTATCTTCTATGTTCCTGGTATTTACAGAATGACTTGTAAAGAATCCGGTGCTATCCATTCTTAAGTCGAAGTACATATATGCATGAGGTCCTGTCTATTTCTCGCAGTGGTAGACAGAGACTATCAGCTATTTCTTCTTCTTCTTTCCACTTCTACTTGTACTGTCATTAGTCGGAATACGTTCTCATCGATTAGGAGCAGATACTGTTATTCTGGTCTACTTTTAGTCTTTCCTGAAAGATATGTACATATATAAGGGCTTTTATTATTCGAATTTGCAAATATAAATGATACGTCTACAGCAAGAATTCTGTAATTATAATTATTGACCAATAGATGTGAATAAAATTGTCTGTTGCTATTTTCGCCCTTATTCTAATGTAGTTTGTGTTTAAAGTCAGAATTTCAGACAAGCTTAGATGTAAACGAGATAAACAGATCAGCGTAGCGAAAGCCGGATTGAAGGGCTTTGTCTCCTAATGGAAAGAAATACATTGAAGATTTTATGTATACATAATTTTTACTATGTGAAAACTGATCTTATTTGTAATCTTTGTCTTATACTTATGCAGGTTGTCTGTCAAATACAAGATAGAAATATCTATTCTCAACTGTTTATTTTCTTCAGTTCTAATTGGTATATTTTGAAGAATTGCATTTGTAGAAGTAAAGCAAAAAATTTTGATCATCAACGAAATAAGGAGAAAGTTGTTACATTCTGCTTCGTCGCTAATACACCGAAGTCTCTGGAACCGGGGGAGCCGATATGTAAACGAGATCCGGGGATTTGCGGGACGGCGTGTATTAAACGAGGGAACGCACAGTTGACGGTTCCAAGCCCGCTTCGAGTTCTCCCCGCTTCGTATCCGATATGTTTGGATAACGAGACGAAAATTATACGTGTCTCATAATAAAAGATTATCCGTCAAACAACGTCTTCACGTGAGGAGAAGATTTAGATTTACGTACAGTCGTAGAATGAACACACCATATAGACCACACCTACCCGTAGAATGAACACACCAGGGTCCGTCCGGGCCAGCTCCAGTAGCATCCTGCAGACATTGTCTGAGAGATATGATTGCGAGTATCTGAATCACTGCTGCCAAATCCATATAAAATACACAGGTTTCTCAATGATTTAAAATGAAATGTGATTATTGAATTGTATTATTGAAAAGTAAAAATTGAATTAAATGATTGTTATGTGTAATATTAGGTATAAGATTTAAAGTTAAACTGTGGATTGCTACAAAAACTGGTCCGAAATAAAGATTATATTATTATAGTATGATTTAACATAATAACCACGGCAATGCGTCCACTAGTTCTTTTATAAGTAATATTATAATAAGACCCATGAACTTTCTTAAGACCGGCTGTATGTAAACGTTACCCGTAAATCGATGGGCGCTAAGCGCTCGGCGAGGTCAAGTCGATAGGTGACCGTTCAACTAATAGGATTTCAGTTAAGTACTCGACTTACCATCAGTTTCTGACGCTTATATTCATACATACGATGTATATACACACTATGTAGCGTTCGCTGAGGAAGTGCCTACAGCGGTTCTTCCGTTAAATTGGAGCACAGATAATAAAAGACAATGTTATGGTGATTCCTTACATTCGCTTATAAGAGAATAAAATTTAAAAAAAGAATTGTTTGAAATTCGAAAATCGAACATTTCAAAATCATAATATTTGAAACTTGAAATAATGTTATACCAATTTTGTTTTTGAATGTTGCACCGTTTTGCATTCTTTTTTTCCAAGCTGATATTGATGTACAGTTGCGCACATAATTGTTTCGCCAAGTCTCATATAGTATATTCAAATTCAAATCTGTTTTCGTAACCGAGCGTTACGTTTTCTTAAATCAAATTGAGCGGTTGCAGAACTAATCTTGGGTATGATATGAGTGAAGAACAACGGGTATTCGAACATGGTGATTAATTGAAATGTCCAAACCCCTTCCAGCAATAGAAGACATGTTGAAATTTCTGATATAATCATGGTTGAGTTGTTCTTACTCAAATCTGTCTATACTGATACTCTAAGGAACTTTGAAAAAGAAAACATCTATGGCTGAGTAGTTAGTTTGGTTTCGTGTCTACCACACACGCGGGCTTGGGTTCTATTTTCAGCTCGTACCTCGGGCATTGCTCTCAAAATTAAAAAATTATAAAATACCTAATCGTCGTGGACAAGGCATGACGTTAAGTTAAGGAAAAGGGTTACTACTGTTTCTATACTGAATTATTTCTAGTTGGTTGGCTGGCGGAACATCGTTACAAGCAAACTTTGCTTAGAGAATAAAATAAATTCTTCAATTAGTTAAGTGTTACATTATTGGACAATCTAGTTCGGATACAGTATTCTAAGCTCATATAGATACAATCCATTTGTTAGCAAATGAGGAATTGTCTGTAGAACGAATTCGGGTCGAATCTGTGTTTAACTTTCGCTAATTGTTTGCTCGTGGGGCAAATTCACCAGCGCCGCATGACCCCCGGATTCCTTTCCGGGGCATACGAAATAAGCTGAAGCTGGAAGGCGTGGCGGACCCAGTTGGCTGGTTGTTAAACTTAATCTCGTGAAAACAGTGCCACGTTGGTTTTCGAGAACTTTTAATGCGATTAATTTATAATTCATTTATTGCTTTTTGCTGATTTTAATGTTTGGTTGCGGGTTATGTCCGTTTTAATACAACATTTATTGCTTTTGAAATAACAATAATAATTGTTATTGGGACACAAACGGTTGTCTGATTCCTAATTAGGCAAGTTTAAGGCCAATATTATTTACTTGTGGAAAGTAAAACAATTAATTGACGATAAACGTTTAGTTATCACACCTATATTTCTTAATTAAAACAATATTACTTATTAATTACTATTAGACTGGCCTCGTGGTCGAGTGGTTAGAGAACCTGACTGCAAAACCGGAGGTCGTGGGTTCGATTCCCAACCAGGACAAAAATATCGATATAAGTACTATATCGTATGTATATATATGTATGTTTATCAGCTGTCCGGTCACCGTAACACATGCATTAAATTCCCTAATTTGGGATCAGACAGACGTGTGTGGAATTGTCCGCAGTTATTAAAAAAAGTTATTATTAAATGTTGTAATGGTCATAATTATTATTAGTTTTTTTATCATTAAGCTATTGGACACGGGTTTTATAATACGTATTTACCGCCTCGAAATAAACAAGCATATTCATACGTCTTAAACCAATAAACAATGTTTAAACAACAAAGATAAAGCATGAAATGACAAAATTTCAGTTGTCGTAGCTTCGAAAAATTGGTGATTTCCAAAACAAACATCTAATAAGAAGTAGTGGCAGGCGCAACCTGACACGGCGCCTGAATAAGCGTCCCGCGTTATTGTTACACCCGATATAATTAATTCAACCTTCCCCCAATTAATCCAACTGAAACATTTTTCGTTCCTTTATTAGTTTAATCAAAATTTTTGAACTCGCAATGAAATGGCTCCATTTCTTTTGCGCGCTGACAAATTAATAATAAATAACGCTGAGCTATGAAAGTTGCCTGGCTGAATTTTTTTTGCAACGGTTTATAATTAATAGAGAATAATTGGCGTTTTCAACGTAAGATTTTAGACTAACATTATTGCTAACTTGTAAGCAATAATTATTGCAATTTCCGATATCACTTGAGACCATTCCATAAGGGTAGGCAAACTAACCTTTTCCACTTGCTACAATTTTGAAAAACTTATGCTATTTCGCCTTCATCAGTAGTTTTTTTTTCATATTTGAATACAGTAGCAAACGAGCAACCAGCAGTCACAAGTGGCTGCTCCCACCCATGGACATCTGTAACCGACTTCTAACAGCAGCCCTGTTAGTGTGAATTCAGTTAGTATACGTGTTAATACGAATTAGTTGGTGAATATTCTTTAGTAACAGGACAGCAGGAAAGGACTGTTAGTGATATTAGTCCAATTAGTATGTGTTAGTAGATGCAGTTAGTAAGTGTTAGTAGTTACCCTGTCAGAAGTCGGTCACAGATGTGTTGCTAGTCTTGAGGACTAAAATGTTCGATGTACTCTGGTATACAAGTGGACCAGCATCCACGCACACAAACACAGTTGAAACAACTGCTTCACGGCAGAAATAGGTGTGGCCGTGGTACTTCTCCGGGCGAACCGTATACAGGTTCTACCACCTAAATATGGACTCTTGACTTAGTCTTTCTCTTACAGGAATTATAGCGAAGCTGTTCTATGAAAGGGTTAAGTTAAAATCACTTCAAATCAAATCATACAAAAACGTAAACAAAGGAGTACAAATCGTCTCATACCGAGAAACCATTTTTACGAGAGAAAAATGGGTTACTGATCAAAATATCAGAGTTAAATAAATGAACTGGCAATAATTTTGAATGTCTAAATCAATTTGAATGCAGATTAATGAAACCATCAGTGTACATCGCGATAAACGATTGAGTTGTGATTATTGTATTAGATAATCCGATGGCTATTCAATAACAATCAAAGGACGTTCAAATTGTTAAACTACTAACGGATACTCAGAAATCTTCGTGTTTGTTTGTAAGCGTTACGTTTACCGGGAACACTGGAAGTGAGCTTTCATTCGCTACGGGTAAAGGAAATGAACGGGAAGAACTCTCGATGATACGTGAGCTGGTTCCGAATGGGCCTCGCGCAGCTCAGCCTGTCGTCGTCGGAATGGATTTTAATTGAAAAACATTTGAATGTAACGATGATTTTTTTGCAGAGGACGCGAAAGAGGTAGGAAATGAACCGCCCCTCGCACTCTGCAATTAGAATAAAGCGCCGACGTTGCCCATTTCAGACATGTAAATTTTGTATGCGCTCACGGAAAGAATATTTTTCGCCCCGTTCTCTATTTCAGCTCACTTTTTGAATAAATTTAAGTTTACGTTTGCGAATTTGGAAAAAGTGTCCCCGGCTAAATTCGTTCTTAAGCTACATTCCGCTGCAACAGTAAAAGACAGGAGTGGAACGGTATGAAATTTTGAATTGTAAAGCGAAAAGGAATTTTTGATTTGCAACACGAAAACCAGATTTCAGATTTTAATGAAAAATACTTTAATACTCAGAATTGATATTACGAAATGATGAATACTTATTAGATGTAGACAACTTGCTTTAGACAACGAGGAACGTCCGTTCCCATGACGCGGTTGAAGACAGCAAGCGATCTGATGGGTGACCACTAGTGACAAAGTTTACGAGTATCGACATGATTTAAGCGCTTTCAGCAATTGATCTCGGTTGTTATTTTGAAGTAACAATCATTTAATAATCTGTAACTTCGCAAATCTGTACTAATGCAGCGTCGAGAAGCATCGCTAACTCTTCGAGAAGCTTCGACTTTAGCAATAGGATGCAAAAAGTATTGCAAGTGACGAACTGGCAACCCTAATGACATTACTGCACTACACGGTTCTTATAACATTCGAAATGTCATTTCTACGCAAAAATCCTCTTCACAGATTGTCCCATTTATTACGTGGAAAAGATTAAAACGTTTTCATTTCAAGTGCGAAATTATGATTTGGCGAATAAAGGAAAGAATGTTATCCGTGAGAGAAATTATATTGGGGGAAAGTTGGAGCAATTATGTCTGGGGAAGGTTAACGCGAGGTGTCGGTCCGGTGACGGTGACAGGTGCCGCTAGCTACATGTTTATTGACTATATTCAAAGTAACCAGTAATTAGTAATTTAGATATAACAGACCCACTCAAAAAATTTGTAAAAGATGTAAATATCTCATTACGCAACGATAGTTATTGAATATTTAGTTTATTCTATTTGCATTTACTTTATTTTACTTTTCTTTACCTTACTTTATTTTTAATTCATATTATTAATTAAGTCTATCATTAGGTTGTTGTCTAGTTTTAAGTCTATTCATGCTGTGGCACTCTATAATTATGGGTACACAAATAAGTTTAGTACATAAGGTAATAATATTAGCTTTAAATCTGTGTTACCTGTGTTGGGTACCCTTAAATAAATAAATAAATAAAATACTTAATGTAATATGGCGCCTTCTAAAGGCAATTACGTCGTAAATAAAAACAAATAAGCTTTGAAGGTTCCGTATGGGATATCAAATGAGAGAACTTAATTAGCATATTTAAAATATATAACTAGCTGAAAATCCCTACTTTACTTGTATTTGCTTGATAAAAGTGTGAAATTTCTTGAATGTATCACGAAAATCATCAAATAAAAGGGCTTATTTAAAGTTATTGTACACAGTCGGGTTTTTTTATATTTTTCTGATTTGTTATTTTTTAAAAGCAATTTTTTTTATTTCAGCTATATTTACTCTATACGCAGCCTCGGAAGGAATTACTATAGGAGCTCACAGACTATATGCTCATAGATCTTTTAAAGCAACTCCAATATTAAAGTTTGTACTTATTTTATTGCAAACAGTCTCTGGTCAGGTGAGCAAATGTGTTTTTACACGTTAAGCAATTGGTGTCACTGTTCTATGATTTTAAAGCATAAGCATAAGTAATATGAATAACAGTATCCTATAATCATCCATTAAGTATGAGTGCTTGCAACTGTACATACACTTTCCATAATAAAACTTACCTAAATATTAAAACTTACCTATGTACTTATAAAAAAGTAAAATACAAAAGAATATTTCAGAAATCATAAAGAAGTTTTTTAATGAAATTAGATTAGTATTAGTATTATTAGTATGTATAGAAGTATAGATTGAGATATAAATTGACTATTTTCAGAATTGTCTCTACATCTGGTGCCGAGACCACCGTCTTCATCACCGCTACTCGGACACCGATGCGGATCCCCACAACTCCAAAAGAGGTTTCTTCTTTAGCCACGTCGGCTGGCTGATGATGAAGAAGCATCCCTATGTAAAGGAACTAGGCAAGAGGATTGACATGAGTGACCTTGAAGCCGATTGGATGGTCATGTTTCAGAAGAAGTACCTAAATATTGATTTTCGCCAATTTTTCACATTATAACATTCCCCGAAAATGTTTAATATTTGCGATACTTTCATTTGTGCCTTTTTAATAATGTAAATCATACTACGCATAACAAACGAGTAGGTAACGTGACATAACATATTTTTACTTGTTTTCACCCTTTAATGCCTTATAAATAACATACATATAATTAATAGATCAATCTATTGAAAGATTGTCCAAAGTAACCCCCTACAGATGTGCAATTACTGTAAGCTACAATGTCAGTAATATACCAAAACTGTCCACTTACAATTTCAGGTACTACTACATTCTATATTTGGTATTTGCATTTCTTATACCTGTAATGGTGCCCTGGTACTGCTTTGGAGAATCACTCAAGGGATCTCTTCTGGTGTGTTTCTTCTTCCGCTACCTTATTGTCGTTAACGCAACCTGGCTAGTCAATAGCGCGGCTCACCTCTACGGCACGAGACCATATGACAAGTGAGACAAAACTTCATGTTATGTTATTTTATACAGTAGTGGTGTTATTTTGAGTTTAATCGAGTATAGGACTGCGTACAGTTGTAACAACATTTATATCCAACTCAAGTACTTAAGTCTAAAATTCTACATGAGGTCAAAACGTTGATGTTTTTTACACCTTATCTCTCATTGTGGCCGCCTACACTAGCCACAGACTTGAATATATTAGAATAGACTTTAATGCTTAGCGGCAGAATTAGATTCTGTAATTATTTTCATTTACGTTATTCTTTTTAGGAATTTACAACCGGTAGAATCTTGGTTTGTGTCATTCCTGTGCCTTGGTGAGGGCTGGCACAATTACCACCACTGTTTTCCCTGGGACTATAAGGCAGCGGAACTCAGCATGCACTTCAATATGTCAGCGCGTGTAATCCGTATATTCGAGAAACTTGGTCTCGCTTACGATTTGAAAACGGCATCCCCAGAAATGGTACAGTATTTACATGCTTTATATTAGCTTCACTTGTGTGTACGAGTATGTAGGTACATGTACGTCGTATCGTATTTATGTAACTGACTCCATTGAACTGAATTTTGACCCACTTTGAACGGACAGATTTGATTTAAACTTTGGACACTTATCAAGGTCTGACGACAATACAATAATTTGATAAATTCTTCTCCTTTTTTCTGATTAGGACCAAAAACTTTTTTTTACCAATCAATCGCAAAAAAACACTTAAAACATGTATTTTTAAAAAACTAAAAAAATCATTTTTATAGCACATAATACTAAAAAGTATATGTACATATCATCACGCCAGGTCCCTAACGGGGTAGGCAGACCGCAGCGAGTGCCTAATATCTCTGTCCTTATAAACCTGCCGTGCGTCATCTATGTACATTCATCATTATATATTTCTTAAAAATGAGTTTCTCATGAAAACATTTTTTTTTAATAACACGCGTTTACATCTCTTCGAACCAAAAAAGAAAAATATTTCTTAATATACACACATACGTAGCATAAAATAGTGAAAGACAAATATTTGTAAACATTATTGTGAAAAAAGCGCGAGGCGCTCTGTGCCATTTTTCGAAAACCCAGTCAGACCCAGAACTTCTCTATAAAATACTTTTTTATGGGCTAAAATGTTCTGTAGACCATTCAATTATAAAAGTTATCTTAAAATAGCAATAAATAGCCATCTATGAACATATTTTAAAAAATATTCAGCCACTTTTAGATGTATTGTAGGTGTCTTATAAAGTACTAGCTGTGCCCGCAGCTCCGCCCGCGTGGTAATCAATGTGTCACAAAGGCTTTCTCATGTTAATACCTACCCCACGGGAATCCTAGAATAATAATGACGAACTACTATACAAACTTTCATCCCCTAATTTATTCCCCATGTACCTAAGTCGAATTTAAAAAATTCTAGTTTTATATAATATATAATATATTTCATATGAACTGCCGAAATACAAAGTGTCATGGTTTTATCTTCGATAATGGCAAACTTCCATACAAACTTTCATTCCCTATTTCGGCCCCTTCAACCCCCTTTTTCGCGATAAAAAGTAGCCTATGTCCTTTCCCAAAGTCAAATATATAGCTGTACCAAATTTTATTCAAGTCTGTTCAGCGGTTTAGGTGTGAAAGTCAAGCAGACAAACAGAGTTACAATCGCATTTATAATATTAGAAGGGATTAACTTTATTAAGATATTTTCGAATTTGAGTTCTTAGAGAAAATTTACTATAGTAACGAATATTTATTTTTCACCATCAGAAAGTACAGATTTCAACGAATATAAATAAAACACACTGAATTTTTTAAAACAGCAGATATTTTGAAGTGAAATTTTTTGATTGAAAATGAAGGAGATTTTTCGCAATCTTATTAAAATAAGAGGTTAAATCATTTTCCTTTAATCTAAAAAATTACAATGTATTTGGGACATAGAAAGACAAAATTTCACCAAATTTCATGAAAAAAATTGGTTTATTGTAGAAGAAAAAAATAAAAAATTAAAAACACGCTTATTTGCATTTTTTGCATACATTTTGAGGTTATGTGAAAATATTGTAATTACAAAAGTTATTGATCTTTTTATTAGCTACAACTTTGCCATTTAATGTTTTTTCGTAACACTTGTAGCTTTCCCGGAAATCGCGTTACCCTTAAACCCTTAAACCCTCACAGAACATTTGTCTGTACTAAAACATTATAATTTTAGTGATAATCGAGGCGATGAGGATAGTAATAAGAGGAAAGATAAAATAGGCTATCGGCTATCAATAAATAAATTATATCAAAGAGCAAATTGTTACTATATGTTTTTCTTATAGGTTCAAAATAGAATTATCCGAACCGGGGACGGCACACATTATGCGTTTGGCAACGATGGAGCGAGGACTTCTGTGACTGCAATCGGTCCCCTACATCCTCTGAACCCTAGTTATAACGTGATATATGCGGCACCGGAAACTACGTTGAAAGACGAAGGCCTGCCTCTGTACCACGAAACTGACGTTATTTCTTCTGTAGTTCTTAGAAAAAAACTTGCTACTGGTTAGGTACTGACATTACAAAGTGTTATAAACTCTTTAGAATCCAAGTGATATTGAGAATAACTGATTACCAAGATTTGAATATCTGGATATGTATATATTTGTGAAATTTGTTTAATTATGCTTGGATAAGATTGTTTTATATAATATAGTCCTAACGAAATTATATTTAATAATTACTGAATAATGTTATAGCGGATTTACTTTTACAATCTAAATAGATTTTTCCCTCCCTTTAATGAATATTGGTTTTGGTAAGAAACTCAAGACAAAAATAAAACATTTCTATTCAGCAGGTTTTTTTAATAACTAGATATAGTGTTTTCAATTTTAATTATAAATTAATGTTTGTATGTAAACGTAAAATAACGAAAATTTCGAATTATTTATTATAACATATATAACTATTTATTATAGAGAAATTCAACCAAAGCTATGATTACGTTATAACAATATATATTGTCATGGATCTTATTTGAATGAATAAATTTTAAAAGGATGTGTATGTGTAAAAGTATGTTTCAAAAACTTTTGCGTTATTTAGTCAGCGCAAAAGCAACCACGTCGTGCGTTGTGCCGGATCCAATAGAGATACTTAGTTACCCTCGTGTACACCCCGGGGTAACCCTGGCGACCGCAACCAATGCCCCACGAAACAATCCCTATAAAAAAATCATAAAAGCAAGTCTATAAAGCAAGTCTGGCCTCGTGGTCGAGTGGTTAGAGACCCTGATATACTAATAAAACACAGATTCAACTTCATATGCAATCTAATAAGTAATGTGTGCCTATTCCGAGTTTTTCATATCTGCTCGATCGAGTTAGCGTAAGCCACAATTTGTACCGAATTGAAACAGCGCCAACTGGTGCTAGGAATGGGAAGCTAATTTTTGCGAGTGCAAGTTTTTACGCGCCCAATGGCAATTAACGAATGTCACCTGGTACTTGTCAATAAGAGCCTTATCACATATGATTGGTTGTTTCAAAAGCGTTACAATAACGAAATACAAAATTTGACATTCGAAACGCCGATGAGATAGCAACTTACATTCAACGCTTTTGGCGTTTGAAACATTGAAAACTCGGAATTAGCACACTGTTAGCATTTCGTTTTGTTTCGTTCTCTTGATGTTTCTGTATATTACCAAACTCTTAAATGAAAGCGAACACTCGTAGATTTTCCACCAATATTCACTAGCTTGACCATAATATTAGGTCTTTACCTATTAAATTGCCGTTTTCCATAAAATAAATTAAACGTATTTTTTTCTATATTTTTTATTTCTATTAATCAAAGTAATCACCCATGCAATCAATGCATCTTTGCCAATGCATTGGTAGCTTATTGATGCCCTTCTTGAAAAAATCAGCTGGACAGGAGGTAACAAATTCTTCAAAGGTATTTTCTACTGCCTCTCGGGTATTGAATTTTTTTCCCGCCAAGAAGTTCTCGAAATTCTGGAAAAAGTAGAAGTCTGTAGGCGCAAGGTCTGGTGAGTACGGCGGATGACGGAGAACTTCCAACCCCAGCTCTTGTAGCTTGGAGACCGTCCGCTGTGCAGTATGAGGTCGCGCGTTGTCGTGCAGAAGCAGTGGAGCCGAACGATTGACCAAAGCTGGTTGGAGACGTGGGAGCTTCTCCATCATTGTGTTCAGTTCTTCACAGTACACATCTGCAGTAATGCTGGTCCCGTTTGGTAAGAAGCTGT
>DWGJ01003995.1:0-12370 GCA_018246895.1 Aspitha aspitha aspitha | reverse complement strand
GGGGAGTGGCGAATAAAGCCATTACTTATATGGACGAATCAGTTTTCTTCATCTCTATCTTTATCTTTATCTATGTATATCAGACTGGCCTCCTGGTCGAGTGGGTAGAGACCCTGACTGCAAAACCGGAAGGTCGTTGCTTCGATTCCCAACCAGGACAAACATTTGTGTGATGAACAGATTTGTTTGTTCTGTCTCGTCGTAATAAAAATATCTATATAACTACTATATCGTATGTATATATATATGTTTATCAGCTGTCCGGTCACCATACCACAGGGATTAAATTGCCTAATTTGGGATCAGGCAGCCGCGTGTGGAAATGTCCCCAGTTATTTATTTATTATCTGTGTCTCTTTGGGTTGTATAGTTTTATAATAATAATAATAGCAATCTGGAGGAACATCACATACGGCTATGTGATCATGTTATTAAAGTTATTAATAGTAGTTAAATAGCTGATAAATTATTATACATATATAACAATTGTAAGGTGACTGAGTGACTGATGGTTATAAAGATCAACGCACAGTGGTAGTCGCTGAATCTAGAATCCTGAGAATTTGCATATATCTTTGTATTGGCACTGAGATAGAAATTTTGGAAATTCAACCTAAAGGAGGCAAAACGGGAGTTATGCACGAAAAGTTTTGGATCTTGAAGCAAGAGTATTTTTTTAGTTTGTGCATGAACAAAAATTTAAGTTAGTATATAAATAAATACCTTCACAACCAAGCATAGAATAAAATATTCCTATTTATGATATAAGTAACTTAAATATTGGTCTTCATTTGGATTCGAACCCGAACCGCCGGCTTTTTAAAGTCAGCGACCACTGGACCGACGGACCGGTCACATCAGTTTATCTCTATATAGTAACAGTGATGGCCTAGTGGTTTACATTTCAACGATCCCACTTCGAAAGTAGTCTCTTCAAATCCGTGCACCTACTTTTAACATGACATATTTAAGTGAATTTTTAACAATACTTTAACGATATACTTTTAACGATTATTACAGACAAGAAAGAAACAAAAAAGAAAGACAGACAGATTTTTTTTTTATATATTCTACCGAAATAAAAAAAAATAATAAAAAAGATACCTAAACAAAAAAAATCCTTGCAGCCCAGTCTCATTGTCTGTTTCATCATACATAGCATCATTTGTAGGTATTTGTGTCATTTGTAAAGTGCATCTTGATGGTTTGTGTTGACCCCAAACCCTGTAGAAACCTCGACCTTCAGTGCGACTTGGTTTTCATTGTCTAAGCACAAACAATTAACTTCATTATGACATTTCACATACTATATACAGCGGCTGATAAGTTTTGATACTTTTATACTGACAATAATGCTATTAATGTTGAAATACATACATACATGAGTAATACATGGGTTATAATTCAGGTTGGAAGGTGTAAAATTCTTTTCTTAATGCTCTCTTAGGAATTAAAAAAAATATATCGTGTATTATCTTTTTCTAGGGATGCATGAATTATCTTAAGAAGCATTTACGCTTTCCATCTTACTCGGCCCCAGGGTACGCAGTACGCTACGATATGATAAAAAATGAACTTTTTATACGGCACCTTGTTAGTAAACATATGAGTGTGTATGCTTTCACCGCGGCAATTAATATTTCAAATGGAAATAATTAATTTAATTCGCCCGTGGTAAGTGGAACAACGAACTGAGTAAGTATACAACGAAAACAGTTTATGTTTGTTTGTTTTCGCGGTGCATTTAATAGTTACGATCACGATTCATGACGAGTAATCGTGAGCTAAATCGTTGGATGCTCTTTCGCGGTATTTCGACTCCATCGAAAAAAGAGAAAGTAAACAATTAACCATAGATAAGTACTAATGTAAAACAAAGATAAATATAGGTCTGTCATGTTCTCTGTGCTATTATTTGTTGGACACTCGCACTCACAGACCTGCCTATGTCTGCCTCTCTCTATTATATGTATTATCTCTGCTAATTATGTAAATCATATTTCATCTGATATTGACGATTGCAAAGGAACACAGTAATTATACTCCAAAAACCCAAGGTATTGACAAATAAATAATTATTGTAATATCAAAAAATTAGTATTAATTATATCAATCAACTTTGAAATATGATTCGTGCCGTTTTATAATTGTAGCATTTTAGTAAATGTTGTAAATCGTTAACAGTAAATAATTGTTTTTGAGTAAATGGAAAGTAAGATAGTCCATGATTATAGGATAATGTGCTGGGCCTATTGTTTTTCTGTGTGAAAACAACCAATGGAAGAAATTAGTCTCCATTAGGGTTGCCACTTGTGATATTTCTAAGATCCGAGGTTACTTATCTATGGGAGCTCTATTATTATATGTAATTGTATGCTCTATTTCAAACAATGTATACATCTTGTTTTCCATCTAGATGTTGACTGTAATTTAATTTAAAATTTCTTATTTCCGTTTTCGAAATTAGATTTACATTTTAACTATACAATTGTGTCAATCAAGTTTATATATATCAGGAAATTAAGTGCTAATTTTTTAATTTACTTTATTGTACTATCACTTGCAAACACAAATGAGAAAAGATCAATCTTTTTTATGTGTGTCATTTTGTTTAATGGTGTCTTAGTGTGTGTGTGTCAGGTTTTGTAATGTCTCAGTTGTTTTGAAAAGTCGTGTCGCATTTGTGTGAGTTACAATTAATTAACCGCTATGCTGTGGTCTTGATCAATTCGCTACCAAAGTATACGGCTTATATAAATATAAGCAACCTAATACGGAATTATCGATGAAACGATTCCCCGCAAGTATCAAGACTATTCGCTATTTCAATGTGTATTGGTGTATTGCATCCGTGCGCACACTGCGTACGCAACTAACCATTGATATGTGACGCACACTTACTACTCACTACGACTATGAATGAGTGAGTGAACCCCAAAACTACCGCGCGTATTAAAGCCGGATATCCATTGGCGAGGTGAATGTCAGTGCAGCGGAAAAAATCAGTGAGTTGACACGCTAAAGGCGCTGACGTAATATTTACGTATAATATTGATTATTATTATTTATATTAAGCTTTCTAGGTAAATCCGATGACTGACAAACGATAAGGGAATGTTGCTAGTGTGGCTGGTCAAACAAAAATGTTGTAAGCTCGCCAATAGATCACCGCCTCGGCATGAAATTCGTCCGTACGAGTTTTATCGACTGCATTTAGGTTCACTTTTCTCGCTGTCCGACGGTAGTGGGGTGAGAGGCATAAAACAGGCTGTGTGTACACTGAAGCCACATTGCGTGTTATCGATCCGTAGGGGTTGTTTGAATCATGAGGTGTTTCGTATTTGCCCTATTTCTGGTGGCGTCCGCGCGGGCGATGCCTGCGCTGGACAAGGAGGCCAATGACCCCGGGTTGATGGGGAGCGTCTTAGGGGTGGTCAAGGAGTGTGTGGAAGCGGATGTGTCTCTGTGCCTCAAGGTTCGTGCTGTGAAGTGTTTGTGCCGTGACCCTTATCCTGCATAAAATTATACATTTTCAAGGGTTTTTGTAATTTTAAATTAATTTTCTTATAAGTGAATGTGATGTTATTTTTTGGTTTACAAATTTAACTTCGTTTTTACTTATCATAGCTGTTGGTTCACGAATCGATAATTTAATTTGCATAAAGATATCGAGAAATTTGTTCGTCACGTCATTTTCAAAATAAAGAAAAAGTACAATAATTCACGGTGCATAAAATAATTTAAATGAATCCAAAATAATTGGTGTACGTATCTAAATAACATTTCTGTTTGCAGGAAAAGGCTTTGAAGTATGTGGAGAGTATAACTTCAGCTAGGGAGATGAGTATCACCGATGGGGTGACTCTCCTTGGCACTGGATCCCCGAGGTCTGCTAGGGCTCTGGAGCCTCTGCCCGAAGAGCCCAAGGCCAGGGAAGCCCAGATAGAGACCAGGCTGGTGGACTACGCTGCTGACATTCTTGAAAACCACGTCATCCAGTTTAAATTGCCCTCGTCTGCTGTAGAAGGCATGAAGAGATCTCTCGAAGAAGGTAGGAATTATGATCTTATTTATAATACACTATTTTAAATAATGTATGCAATACAAAATTACATAGTTTTGTAGTAATTCATATTCTTGTTGTAATAGCTTTCTATAACGCAACTGCCTGTTTGATATGGAAAGTCAAAAAGAAAATTATTCCTAAAAAGAGCTATTATAATGTGTTACAATGACAACTAAAACAATAAAATGATTAAATCGAATAATCAATTGAAACGTAACAATTTAATTAACAGTAACAATTCGCATCAATGAATGGTGCCCATTAAATTGGAACGGTTTCGACAATCGATTGAAACGATCTTTAGAATCGAGACGAACACGATGCACCATTTGGCGTTTCCTCTCTAACTCGGACACAAACACGCGAAATATTCAAATAAGCACAAATCATGCATGCTCGTTGGAACGGTACCAGCTGCTTTCGTTTTTAATATTACACAATTGGTTACGAAACAAAAGGAGACGAGTATTACGAGATGGAGGCAAGTGTTCCTCGTAATTGGTAACCGTGGTATCGATTTGTTCCTGCACTCGTTTTACTGTACGACATTGAAAGATTATATAAGGATTTGCACCAACATGTGTAATAGTATTTTTTGTTTTCATCGGCCTGTTTCTTAGTACACAAATGTTTTACTTGCAATTGCTCACGACAGTCCTTAGTTGTCTGGTATGCGTCAAGTCTGCCCTTAATACCTGGCGGAATTGATTTTAATAAATGCAATAGAATTTTCGTAAAAATAGCCTGATTAATTTAAAGTTGTTATTAAGTCACAATTGATAGTATTTATAAATCCCATATTTAACTAATCATTATTAATGTAATATTATTATTAGCTAATAGTTTCCTAACACACCTATGATAAAACAAGTAAATTAAACTGAGCAAGTACATATTTGTTTATTAGGCTTCATAGCATAGCCTATTTAACTGTAAATATGAAGGTATTGTATTAAATAAAAAGTTTACCTTACCTTGATAAATTTTAATTTTAAAAAATAAACTTTCGTATTATATCTCCTGTAGTAAATACATGATTTTAATTATTATTACTATGTATATAATATTAAAAATAGTTTTAATATTTAGGACTTAGAATAGTGAAAAAATTATTAAACAACAAAAAACTCGTTGACCTTTACCTATTTTCTGTGTTAGCACATGAAACAGAATTAAAATATAGCTAAACTTAACGGAATTTACTTATTACTAAAAATAATAAATACTTGAAATTGCTTGTTCTAAAACTATCAGATAAATAATAATTAAATTTAAAATACAAAAATTTGGCAGATAAACAAAAAAACGGTCAATAATACTCATTTTATTACAGCTAACAAGCACGGTTTTAACCATTAATTCGAAGTTTAATTTACAGAAACGAACTAATAATAATAAAAATCAGTGATTTTATTTTTAATATTCTTATACAAAAATTTATACGCTACGAGTATAACTGGATTGTAAATTTCCGGATGCTTCGTAGAAAATATTATTTATTAAAAACTTTCGTTTATGAATTTCAAATTCGTTCAATTTAGATTTATTTCTCCTTTGCATTCTAGATAATTCACTTTTGTCTCATTAATGCGGTTGTTAATGTGATCAGTGCTAGTTTCCACGCTTTCGTATGTATATAAGGATCTCCAAACTTTCACTCTATATATTATAAACTGTTGCACAGTGAACGTTAAAGCGATAACATACATAGAAAATAAATAGAAGAAAATGTTTAAACCGTTTGCGGATTCGAATCGTCCAAAACAAACATTTATATGAGAGTGTGAGTTGTGTGGGTACCATAACTCAGCTCAACATAAGACACCAAAATATACAATAAAAAAAATTAACAAAACATCAGCCCAATTAGTAGTCCTGCTATTACGATTGCTGCTATTATGAAAGAACAAAAAAGATTAACAGTCTTAAAGTAATTATTAATTGATTGGATAAATATTTTTGAAGTTTTTTTGCCTTACTTTTTACTTTACTTATTTTAATTTAAGTTTAAGGCTTATAACTTCTCTTCTTAACATAACTCTGCGCTGATGAACGAACAAAAAAGATTAATAGAGTCTTAAAGTTATTATTAATTGATTGGATAAATATTTTTGAAGATTTTTTACATTACTTATTAAAACTGCACCGTAAATATGACAAACTACCATATTAATTCATCATCTCAGTACAGTTGTATACTCGTCAAACTTCTACACCGACTGCTACACGGGTCAGTCACCTAATATACTTACAATTATTTAAAACTAGACCATTCACGAAGCAACGAGAGAAACGAAAGTGTACATTTCGAATATCAATATATATTATTAACTACCGAACGATTGACATTCGTACTGACTGTTTTGACACGGCAATCTGTCATAGCTATACACGCGTTTACAGTTCAAAATGGTACCAATAGTATTGGTATTGGTCCAATACCTGATACTGATGTATGTTCTCATTTCGCGTGGCCTGTAACGGTAAAACGTTCGTCAATAGACCTATTTGCAATCAAGGACTCGGCCTTGTGCGCTACTGCGCGCTCATGTCATCCTGGTACCTCGATTTACTGTTTATAGTAATTTCTCATGTTCTGCTTCATCCCAATAACAATAATATAATTGCCTTGTATACTAGACAGTACTGACTTTAACAGAAAATGAGATATTAAATAAGAATGAACACAATAATAAGTGTTCCAGCTATTGCTAACACGGGAACCATTCATCCATTTTTAGACACCCTCATGTGTCTTAGTTGTAATAGTGGCTTCGCTCTAGTCTTAACATCATTAATATTGTATGAGACTTACACAGTCGTTGTGACAAAATTATCTTCGGCCATTTTTTTTTCTTGAGCATCCACTCTGAACAGAAAAGGTTAACTGTCTACGAGGCTATGCGTTTGTATCACTCAATTTGGACAACATTGTGGAGAATTTTAAGCCCTGTTGGTATCCTTACGGTGTTTCCTTTATCGCTACATGAAACAATATTTATATTGATTTTGAAAAAGCTTTTAAAACAAACAGTATCGATCTCTTATAGTAAACCCACTATACGCGCTATAGAATATAGATATAATACGAAGCCTGTTCAGAATCACTTTCTCTTATTTACATACACCAACTATTGTTTTTCGAATCGGAACACCGAACACGTGCTATCACACCTGTGGGCAAAAGCGTGAACTGGTTTAAAACATACGAGAAACTATATAAACAGTTATTAATATTAATCGAATTTACATTTACATCCCAACAATTAATTTAATCTTAATACAAGCTTAATGGTTATCATTATATGTATAAATACAATTACGTGGTTTTTAATCTGTATTATAATAAAATATAACAGAATACATTAAAAAGAATAAATATTGCATGGATCATTCATTGGAATGAGTATAAATCGAATCATTTATCAGATAATCCAAAAATTAAAACCATTTAACAGCTTGTTATAAAACAGTATTTTATGATAATATTTTACTCGTTTATAACAAAATTGTAATCATGTTTACTTTTAATTTATTACAGTCTTATATACAGATTTAATCACTTTCTAAACAGTTTTATTTTATTTATCTAAACTTTCTCATTTTGTGTCAATTCCGTAATTAAGTTGAAAGTAATATTCAAAATAAGTAATACGAGTCTGCGTTTTTACCAGACTCATATTTTTTGGGTCTTGTAACAATTTAAACATTTCATACAATAACAATGAATATGCGTGCTTCTTGTGGTCATTGAGGCGCTACACCACACGGACTGTGTCAGGAAAGTGGTTCACATACATACCGTCTATGGTCATTCGGCGTTCCTGGTCCTTGCTCCAAGTTAATGGTCAAACGAGTTTCCCTCCGCGTCTACGTGAAATCGCCGCACCCCGATCCAAAGAAAGTTGTTTCGCCTTAGCAATTATTATGATCCGATCTGGCGTTTCTAGTAAATTACGATGATACGTATTGATTGTTTGGTTTGACGTGACTGGATCACAGTAAATGTTTTACGGTGGATGACGGTAGAGCTATATATTGGTATGACGTTCATTTGCGGTCGTTGTTTACGCTCTGTGGTTTGGGTTTGTTAATAGTTTATCATTTACTGCCTTTGACTCGTTTATATTGTATACTCGTAAAATTATAGTATACGTAATTCACCGTGTCAAAGTATCAAAAACTTTTTTAACGAATCGTATACCTATATAATTTCAATCCTGTGTCGTTTTTAAAGTTGTCATATGTTTTTCTTAATAAGGAAAACCTAACAGAAAAATTTGACCTATTTCGTTATGAACTAAAATCTAAACGTCACATAATAAAATCGGATCTTTCAATATTTATACTTTTACTAGAAATATTTTAAAGACCTGTTTTCTATACGATGAGAACACACGGATAGAATTTTAATAACCGCACGTACGAAAATGTGGGTGAATATATTTGCAGAATACAGAACTAGTGTATTAGAAATGCAAATAGTGTTGACATCGATACCTCTGATATACAATTCAAGTATGTTATGAATTGCTCAAGTATACTTGCTCAAATAAATAGAAATATAATTTTAAGCAATCAACAAATCATGAATATGAAACTGAAAATATCTTTTTTGTCTTTTCAGCCCGTGGCAAAAAGAAGAAGATCAAACAGCTCCTTCCTCTCCTAGCCATTGCTAAGCTTAAGATCATGGCACTCATTCCTCTGTTCTTAGGCATCATTGCATTCGCTGCAGCTAAAGCCGTCCTCCTTGCCAAGATCTCTTTACTCGTTGCCGGTATCATTGCTCTTAAGAAGCTTCTGGCAAGCAAGCACCACGAAACCAGCTACGAAGTTGTCGCCCATCCGCACCACGAAGAACATTACGCGAGCAGCGGTCACGGTTGGGGACGAGCAATCGATGAAGCCCAAAACATGGCGTACTCCGGCCACGCTAAATCAGATTAAGTGTTTGGCGTTCCACAAGGGTCAGCTCTAGGACCGATTTTGTACATCAATTATGATAATGATTATTTGGTTGATCTAAATGTGTGCGTGTAATGTATTATTTATTAGTAGATATAAGGAAGTATTTATGAAGTATTTATTGAACGAAATCCCTTTGTAAGGGATAGTATTACGACCGATTGTTTAAGTTGTTTTTGTTATCAATAACTGTGTTCTGAGTTTGTATGACCCCTCTTGTTATATACTATGTTAGTATACTTTTAACACTCTATACGGTATCCGTATATGTGTATTTGTTTTCGACAAATTGTTTGTATTATTTTATTTATGTATAATAATGTTCTAGCTACACTGTGATCTAGTCTATTCCTTTTAGTCCTGATATCACTTCTTTTAATGTTATGTTATCGCTAACATTTCCATCAGTAATTGATGTATTTAGTTTAAGACTTTGTATCTCTTAATGTATTGTTTATAAACTTTTATATATTTCTGATATTTATAAACATTTTAATACTATTATTCTTGTTTACTACGTGAAAAAATTATATAGCTTTAATTAAAGATTATATATCAATATTATCACCAATACAAACTAGATATGTATCATGTATTATGTATTTAATATATATAAATATATATACTTATATAAATGCTAAGTAACGAGAGTATATTTATATAAATATCTATAGCACTTCTTTTTTGATATATTTTTATTGAGACTTTACTGATAAAAGTTTTTTATCTTATGTAACTATTAGTATATTATGTATGTATACTTATAAAATGAATCGTACAAATAAAGAACTAAAATTATCACCCATTTTTATTTATAAACGAAAAACTTATTGAACGAGAAAGACATTATGTACACAACAGGCTTTATATAATGCGCCTCTTGAATGACTGTACTGTATACTTAGAATGGTTATACTACCCTGTATACCTAAAAGATACGAAACATTATTTTTAATTGCTATTGGTTCGCTAGTTTCAAAAGCACATAAATTATTTATGTAAGAACTATCTTCAACGCATGCCTTAACATTAATTTTGAATACAGAGAACTTTAACTGAGTACGCACTATCGAGCAATATACCTATCACGCTACCAGTATTTAAGCTCTGAGTTCATAATTAACTATGATGACTGGTCAGCATTTGTTTCACCTCTTTTATTTGCTTTGAAGTCACCCTAATGGAATTTGGCTAGTGCTGTATTAAAATATGTTTCAGTTATAAAATGAACATAAAACCAGTCGAAAATAACACTTAATCGCAGCGATGTTATAGTAAAATATTATTAGTTCATATATAGCTCAGTAGAAAACAAACATGACAAAGAAACACAACTCTAGGACAATAAAAATCTTATTAGATATTTAGAGTCCTATTTATTGTCCTATTTATCGATGCTGAAATACAAAACAAATGAAATGACATTTACTAGGTACTAAGGTTTGTTGAAAAGAAAATATTACAAAATAACGAAGAAAGATATTGTTTGAGTGAATGACATTAGATGTAACGATTCCAGGTAGTTCCAGCGTTAGACAAGAGATGGCGTTGATTCATTATAATGTAGGGGCAAGTTCAAGGAACTCGTGTCAAAGTAAACTCCAAGGTTTCTACGTAGAAAGACATTACTGTACCTTATTAGACTTGTCATTATATTACCTATTATTTATGCGAATAATTAGTAGGAAATATAATTGTAAGGATATGAAATATATAATAGGTTTAGTTACTAAAGTTATTTGTGGCAACGGAAATCCTGTGGGTCTGGTCTGCAAGGATTTCTCTTATTCTATTCCCAGTTAGGCATTTCTTAGAATATATATATGTATATATATGAAAGAAGAACTGACTAACCCACAGAGCAAGGAAAAGCGAAATCGCTAAACCTAGAATCCTGAACCTAGACCTAGTAATTCCAACCTTAAGGACGTGTAATAGAGCTACAAAATTTGCATAAAATTTCGAAGGTTTATAAGTTAGACACTTGAAAGGTTACATTCGAATTTTTGGTTAATAAAAAAATGCATTTACAGATTTTTCGATCTTCAATTTATTCACGAGCAACAGCTGGTAATTAATATAATGATAAATTCAAATAAAATAATGGCCGTTAATCAGTGGGATATAAAAGATTTGAAGCTATATAACGGCCTTTCAGCACACACCTTATAGTCACGTTACGGTTGAGACACGAGAACGTGTTTGGAGATCTTATCTTTACAACTGCATTATAATTTAATCTATAATGTTCTTGTGTAATACCTGATATTTTGTACATCTCCGTGTTCGCTGATAGATACACATACTTATAGTAAACTAGTGGACCTGACCACGCGTTGCCGTGGTTACATTATGTCAAATCATATATGGCAAATATCGTGCGTTCAGCGTGCGTTCAAATTGATTTTATGTAAAAATATATGGACATTTTATAAAAGCTATCGTATCTTTTAAGTTGGATCAAATAATAGCTATGTATATAATTTCATCGAAATTGGTTCAATGGTTTCGGAGATTATCGCAAACGAACACCGTGACACGGAATTTATATGTATATATATATAAAAGGTAGATACTTTTCTTACACTCAGACACAATAAACGTTACCCGGGATCGCCAGCGAACCTACGACCCGCGCCCATACAGTCCGTAACTACTTGACCGGAAGAAAAGGAAAAAAAAACTCGACAGATTTTATTGTCACTTTATGTTAATATATATCGGACAAGTTACACAACCAGTATTACCTGCAGGCCACACAGGTAGACGAGACGTGGTTTACACCTTGCGCGCTTTCTTTGTTTTGATGCACGTAATCGGAATTAGGCATGCCGACCGCAACCTTTGCTGACTACACGCGTATTCTGCATTTCCAAGCGTGTAAATGCAGTTACACTTTTACCTTTACACTGCATTTTTCTGTTACAATTACCTTTTACATTTGTATAGGCTCGTTAAGCGATAACAAAATGAGGTAAGCCTGCTACGACTTATTTCATGCTACACTCAATTTTTTATTTTACAAATTCAAATTGTTACATGTATTATAAGATTATCCATGACCTTAATTAACGTTATACATTTTCATAGCTATCATAATATCATAAGGGGGGGATAGAAAAAACATTAAATAATCCGAAATAAAGTCTGGTTCTTACTAGCGTTTGTCGAGCGTGAGCGTGCCTACTCAAGCCATTCGATCGACTGTCTGTTATTTTTAGCCGTAACCATAGCAACCACAAAGTTTTAATTATTATTAACTAGCTGACCCGGCGAACTTCGTACCGCCTAACAGTCAATGAATGCAGTTTCTGACCTAGCCGTTTCACGGGCTGC
>DWGJ01003994.1:0-12370 GCA_018246895.1 Aspitha aspitha aspitha | reverse complement strand
GATACTAAAAATAGTTTCATTTCTAAAGTATTTATTTGACATTTGAACTCATAATTGCCCAAAAGTGCTAAAATAATCCTTAACGCGACGTCGCGTGATGGGGCCTCTAAGGATAAATGTACACTCCACATGGCCCATCACTCGACGTCGCGTGATATATGATAATGTTATATAAAATGTTATATATTTATATATAAAGCATAAATACACAAACAAATAGTATTTTATGTACTTAGGAGTTAAATAATTAAAAAAAAGATGTGGGCCACCATCAGAAAACCACAATTTTAGCTTTGGCAATGAACGTGTTAAGCATTATTTAAGTACAATTCTAGTATTTCCGCACGAATTTTTATCATTTTGTAGGTAACTGCCATCTGTATTCCTGTTGACGAACTAATTATGACAATTGTATGTATGGAGCGAAGAATGTTCTAAATGAAACCACCGTGATATTTGCAAACGTAACACCGGGAGAGGTAGTTTTGCTAGGTTCCGGGGACTTCCATTTAAATAGAGTGAAATTTAGACATAACTGATCTTCATGTTTCATGATCGTTTACTAATAATTATTGAGAAAGGTACATTCACGCTTAGTTTCCACAGAGGTTTATATTATAAAATACGTACATAAAGTGAGATCAGATACGAGTTCACATATTTAGTTAATTAATGAGAATTTAAACCCAGCTAACGAAATGTGTAGTAGCGTTTATAATGTTGCCAGTAGAAAACGCCTGGTGCTTGTCGATTGTAATACCAGTAATTGGCTTAATATGTGGTGGTACTCTATTGTTTTCTTTTTTTAAGAACATTAAGTGGTGGTATTACAAAAGGATTACAGATCTGTTTTTATTGGTGAGCAATATTCTTAAGAATAAACTTAATATGGTTTTAAAGCAATAAGGTAGGAGCCAGCTATCTACCGGACTACAGATCAGAGAGATTAGTCATAACTACTGAATAGGAATTTATAAATATTTTTATAGTCTTAAAATCTTTTTAGAACCGTGAGTAACAGAAAATTACAGTCTTTTTGATAATGTTCAATTCAAGTTAAAAAAAACTTTCATTCATGATGATTCTCATTGATCATGTAACGTTTTAATATTTTTTATTTAGCTTTGTTAGTGATATGGCGTTATGGAACATGATGTGTACTGTAAACTAAGTTTCAGTCAGTAAGAGTTTGTTTATTACAAATTAATTACCTAATTTTAATGATTACTTTTAATTTGACTTATTGTAATAATGTCAGAAAGCACTTTTTAATAGGTAATATACGTATGTTATATAAATACCGAAAGAAAGTCAAGAATAACAAATGTCAGTAAATTACTCGCAGGTTAATTTAGAACATTTCAGCAGAACATATGCTTTTAAAAAACAAAATTTACGAAGTACCTACTTCCGAGGTAAAAATAATAGGATCTAATTACGACATTTAGCATTGTTAGTAATATAAATTGATTGCCGAGGTCGAGCTAAAATTCTATATAATTGATCTCAATTTGCTGATTACCTATATATGAGTATGGGTACAATGAATATTTAATTGGGTTACGTTTTTCCTTTTAACAGAACTTTTGTATGTAAAATGACATGGCTAAATTTACTAGAGCCGTGTCCAGACGAAAAATAAATGTGTACATTAACTACATATGACATATAAATTATTTGTATTTACAATTATGTAACTATACTGTTTTTACAAAAGTTCTATAATCTGAGAAAGGGCGAGTGACAAAATTAGAATACCAAAATATTTGCCTACACATACTGGATAGCAATGATCAAAACTTGAGTTGCATCGACGAAATATTAATAACAAACATGTAAAAAACAAGAAATGTGCTCCACCTTAAGGATGATTCATGCTATATCGTGTCGTGTCGGGGAAAGGTCTCGACCTTCAAATATCTAAAGTATCCTTTTGTATGAATTATTTCATGGGCGACTGTGAAGCGGCCGGCGCGGAGTCGAAATGTAGACGGGTAATGTTACTCGGCAGCGGCCCGGGTCGGCCCCGGCGTAAAGTAACTTACGGGAGCCGAGTCACACAATTGTAAAATTATCGATGGAACTTTGTTGTACGTATATGCAGACAGGGCCGTGCAGTCACAACCTGAAACTAATGTCACGTAACTCATCTATACTTCTATACTAATATCATAATGCTGAAGAGTTTGTTTGTTTGGTTAAACGCGCTAATCTCAGCAACTACTGGTTCGAATCGAAAAATTATTTTTGTGTTGATCCATGTAGTCCATTTATTGAGGAAGACTATAGGCTATATAACATCACGCTATTACTAATAAGAGTGAAGCAGTAACGAAAAAGCCTTTCTTTATTCTTCCGTTTTCCGTGTAATTTTTTACTATACTCTTAGTAATCTTAGCGTTACGTTCTAAAAATAGGTAGTTGTTTAATAGATTATTCTCTAATTAACGCGGTTGAAACCGTGGGCACAGCTAGTGTAATTATAAATGCTACGCGAAACACGAAGTCGCGAACTAGTGTTGCGAAAGCGCATGCGCTGAATGGACCTGATGATGTCTTTCAGTATTTTAATGGATTCTTTGCTAAATAAAAGATTGAAAATTATTTTTACTACTAATTCACTAATCCTTTGCTACTTATTTACTAATTCACAGATTGCTATTTCTTGGTAACCACCCCCAAATGCAACATTGTTCTTTCGAAAGTCTGTTTATTTTGCATCTACACGTTGTCACAGTCACTCATTAGCGCTGGCCGCCCGTTTCATTAGACGTGAGTGAAAAGTTGACAGCTCATTTTTGATGATTACATTTAGTTAATAACGGTTCATACTATATTTCTTTCATAATATACCTAATTTATTATCGCCGAAC
The DNA here is from genome assembly GCA_018246895.1 of Aspitha aspitha aspitha. Taxonomy (NCBI): domain Eukaryota; kingdom Metazoa; phylum Arthropoda; class Insecta; order Lepidoptera; family Hesperiidae; genus Aspitha; species Aspitha aspitha. Next base: position 9,497 of record DWGJ01003994.1, on the reverse strand, counting down.
TTGAAACTGAATCAACCGTTTATTATTTTTCTATGGAAAAGAGGATGTGGTTTTGCAGAGAATAGTAGGTAGGTAGGTATCTTATATATATGTACACATAGTATATCAACCCGGTATTAAGTTTTCTATGAAAGTAAGATTTTTGTCAAAATCAGGAAGATTATGTATAGTAACATACGATATCAGATGTTTAATATCAAAATGTACCTATAGATTATCATTATTATAAGGTTATTATAATTCTGTTATAACGTTAACATTAAAGAAGTTTAACCTCAACGGCGCGTAAAAGCTAACACTGTTTCTTTATATTGCACCGATTTGCAAGTTTGTCGATTTGCGTTTAAGTACCTACCTACGTTGAATTTGTTATTCGCTTGATAAAATATTACTACTAGGAAAAATTAAGTGAAAATATAATGAATAATTAACTAACAATAAGTAGGTACTAATATTATGGATTTTAAATTCCTGAGTAAAAAGAAAAATAGATGTTTTGGAAATGTATTGCATAACTTCTGTCTTTATATGTATACAGTTAAGAAGTTAAAAAATTTCATTGCAAAATTTTTACTCATGAAATTATAAACACGGTGGGTTAAACTTGCAGTTAATTTGTACTTGTTGTAGTTGTGTAATATACTTGAGAAATGGTCTGTGGCGTAGAAACCCCGGTTGTTGGAGTTCGCGCTGTACGGGAGTGTCGGTGCTACGGCTGGAGGGCCTGGCGGGAACGACGGGTCGGGCTTCCGACTCGGCCTAGTCCCGAGCCGCGCGCCCGTTTGTTCGCACGCATGCGTACGTCCGTTATCCTGTTGCACGCACTTACCGTGCTCGTAGCTCGTAACCTTCTGTGCGGGAACGTATTCGGGAACATTAAATATTACGAATAAAACGTCGAAAGTAACTATACGTCTACAAGTATTCACAAATAATGAATATTTTTACTATTCATCGGTAGTGTTGAAAATAACGATGTCGTTGACGATTTGGAGTAATGAATAGGTCAGGAGTGCAGAAGGACTAATTGCAATATCGGCATGCCTTGGAGCTGTCCATGGTCACGCGGCCGCCCGAGCCTCCCTGAGGTCAATTCATCGCTTTACGTTGTATCGCAGGTTGGTTGCAAGTTTTCATAACAAAAAAATATGATGATAACAATTACTTGTTATTTTTACTTGCTACTCTTAGGAACATTACAGTAGATTTATGGAATTATCAAGTGAATATTTTTTCTAAAGAACTATTATTAATTCATTAAACTTGCTACTACATAAAAAAACACTTAGACAACCTTACTACGCAAGATTTAGTTTGCATAGCTATCTACGTTAGTCATTGTAAAACGAAATTTGCTACGAAAATACTAATTGAACATTAAATGTACATTGAAAAAATCGTCAATAGATAATACTGTAGTAAATGTGGCGACGCACAATTTTCAAGATTATGTTTATAATGGATTTTGGGCGGTGTATTCATGTTAATGTTATATAGCCATAAAGTTGACCAGATTATTCAGTAAGAATTTAAATGTAACGTAATGGGACGGTTGGAAAGATTACTCTATACAGGATTCTGTGATTATTTTAAGAAGTATGAGTTTACAAGATACCGGATCTTCTAACCTAAATTTTCGTTTTCTTATTATATTATTACTGAATTGTTACACGTCAAAATTATATTTTCTAATCAATTATTAATATTTTCTAGTATTTTAAGACAATCTTGGCATTAAATTATTTATGTAATAAGACTAGGAACAATAATAGGGAAGCCGTCAACATGATTTTGAGCTACGAGTCAACAACGATGTTTTTTTGCTAGTTTAGAAAAATAAATAAATATAACGTGTCTCAATGTTTTAATACAGTGACAACTGTATAATAATAAATATTGTATTGCATTGTGTACAATACTTAAACATATTTCATTCATGCTTATAAATTATTCTAAGCTAAAGGTGACATTTAAACTTTGTCGATATTTAAGGCTCTATATTGTGACCCTACAGATACTCGTGGTATACTTATATGTATTAAAAAGAAAACAAGGAAGTTTTAAAAAGCCCGTGTTAAGTTACATTTAGGTAGGGACGAGTACATATACATACATAGGATTTACAGGGCGTGTTTTAGCTCTGATGCGATGTGCTATTACCCATGATATCTATTGCAATTGATGTACTTAACTGTGCATTATTAACTTTATATGAACATATGAGCACTGATGAGAAGATCAGCTGAGTGTGAGGTGAGTGCCCCTCAGTCGTATAGTGCTCGCGCTGTGGGTCGCCCGTGGACCTCTTCAATGTATTTCCCACCTGACAGATATAAAATTAACTTACTCGCGTTTTAAAATTTGAAACAATTTAATTATCACGAAATCTTCGCTGTATCGGTAGAATAATAATAAATATTGCGTTCGGTCACATTTAGGACAAATAATAAAATAATAAATAATTTTAAAGCAATGCATCCAAAATGCCTTGGAATTGTTTTTGGGGATATGACTCCCCACCAGCAGTATGCAGAGTGAGCGGGCCATTACACTTGAATTTACAGGTATATATATTTTGTTGTTAATAATAGGATAAATAATATTATCCATGTTTTCATTGGTATGTTTAAAAGTAACAAAATCCTTAAGCTGTTGTAGATCGATTATCAAATTGTTATATTGTAACATGTTTTAAATTTATATAATAACGAGTCGAAAATTATATTAGAAAATTATTTTTGATATTATCCATGTTTTCATTGGTATGTTTAAAAGTAACAAAATCGTTAAGCTATTGTAGATCGGTTATCAAATTGTTATATTTGTAACAAGACATGTTTTAAATTTATATAATAACGAGTCGAAATTTATTTTAGTTTGCACTTTATCGTTCGATTATTTAGGCCTCAGATAAAACCATAGAAGATTCCTTTGATATGCGTTTTTTTTAATTTGCTATTGTTTACAAATCAGGTAGCTACCAAATATTTTGAAATAAATGAATTTTTCGGCAAACTAAAGTAGGTACCTATTGTAACTTGGAAGAATAGCAATTGGCAATTAGGTAATTTAATTAAGAATGATAATAACATTTCTTACTTAGAATATTTTAATTAAGGGAATTTTTATTTACTGTTGTAGAGAGGTAATTATTTATTTAGATTAATATGGTTTTATACAATTATATTTATGTTGATATAAACATATACCCTGTTTAGGGGTATATGTTTATATAAATGTTTTTTTTAAACATACTGCAACCTTTCACCATTCCCTAAGGGTTGGGTGGTAGAGAATTCCATGAGGTATTCAGTTGTCACTTTGTTATCTCCTAGGTTACAATAAAGTGTAAATAAACAGTTAAAATACATAGGTATATGTAAATAAAACAATTATGTTTTATATTTCGAACCTAAAGAACTAACATACAAATTAAATTTCTTGAGTAGGTACCTAATAATTACGTTATTATATCTAATTCATTTAAATAAAATTATGTAGTTAAGTATAAAGTATTACCGAGAAGTCGAGAACTTTACGACTGTTTTTTTTGTTCTTCATTAATTGTAATACCTATATATAATATTTAAATGGTGCTAGGAATGACTCAGTATATTTTTTCCGGCCTTGATATTTACCTGTACATTCATATTTGTGTTATAAAAATTAAAGTTTAAAAATTAGTTCTAATTATTATAAAATTGTACAGATAGTCGTTTTTTTGGGTGTAGATTGACAAATAAGAGACCTTGTCAATGGGCTGGATGTGGCGTTCATAACTTTAAACAGTTACTTTATCGTAAGCTTATAATACCTACAGACATACATAATAGAATAGCAGCTTGGGCAATAAATATGTATTGGGTGCTGTCGGCCCTTCGACTTACTTAGGTATCGTTGGGGTCATAAAATCGTCTCATTCTTCCTAGATGCGAGTGAAGTAAAGATCTATCAGTAACCCTACATCGGATATAGACGGAACATTAGAAACCTTTAAAAATCATACAAGTGAGCGAGTTAAGAGATAACTAGGTAGGTATGTAGATGTGACTGTATTTCGTATCTACGATCGTTTACACTCGTCTGGAGTTCCTACGTTTCAAAATTGTACAAAGTTATTTATTGCGCATCCGCTCAGAGTATCGTGTGTTATATTACTGAAACGATTACTGAAAAGTATTCGAAGATTTTGATAGGCACGAAACATTTCGTAACTCGAATAGAAATAGTTCGATTGCGCTATCGTAATCGACACCACGGTAGCGGATCGGCATGTTGGAGGGATCAAGCTGGATGGATTCAGTAGCTGATACTTTCCAAATTAATTCTACTAACTTCTATCATGAGACATGAATTACTGCATCTTATAAGTTGAACATGAATTTATGAAAAAGCCATTTAATTTCATATACACACACTTGTAATTTCACATACTTGTAATTATTACTTACAGTAATATAAAATACTTTTACAGTTTTATGAACAAACTCTATATCATTGCCTCGGCTTTAAATTGTTTTCACTCGTCTGGTATGTGTTTCTCATTGCAACCTAATAATCAGTGGTTATCTGATACAATAAACATTAAAATTGTTTACATAACGAGAATGTTTCAAAAAAGATTAATTGCCAGACTTTAAACAATGATTACATATTGTCTTTAATTAAGTTACGAAAAGATTTATAAAACTTGATTAAGTTCTATCGATCAACCGTAACATGGACCAAAGGGCGACCTTAACGTCTGATCTGTCATTTTCTACGAGTACTAGTTTACTATTAAGATTATACAAACTAAAAATAAAACGTACCTACTATAAGTTTTCTATTACCTAAGTATGAACAATATAAATTAATGTGAACAATACATATACTCGTAATTATAAGGCCAGTTCTTCATGTACTACGTAGCTCTGTATTCATGGTATAATTTTTCTAATGACAAACAAACATAAATTCTCAGGACCTGAAATAGAAACCTAGAGGCGCAGTAGACTGCTATTGTTTTGTATGTATGACATCATTTGATTGCCTTGGCAAGTAGAGGTAACGGTAGAATGCTAATGTGTTGATGTGAGTTCGAGCGTTGTCACATGCGCACACGCAGGCCCAGACTTCCCAAATAGTTGTGCAAGAACAAGTGCACCGCCCACGGGCCGAAGACGTCGCAGTCGCCTATGCAAGTAAGCACCGCGCCAAGTTCACTGTCACCCAAATCAAACAATAATTGCCATCATTCTAAATACTCTATTTCTAATAGAATTAGTGTGGTAAAACTTGTTCGAGCCCTTAGTTATGACTGATGCGCTGTTAAATTCGTGTCAAAAACCCCTTTTGGTGCGTTATATATCTTTATGATAAACTATCAAATGAAGACCAGGTGTACCTATGTAGTAAGTACATATGTAGTGACACTGTTGATTTGAAACTTGCGCGGTTAAAATCTTCAGTGAAATAAAATGAGCACAGTAGATATCATAGGTACGAGTAGATACTCTAGGACTTGCCGTAGTGTCATGCATTTGTATGGAATTGAAAATACCATAATATAATTTATAGGGACTTGTAATTGATAAATTTAAAAACATTTTTATCGCTATCGTGCTGTATTGCATGCTGTCAAATAAAATACATATTTTGTATTTCGTAGCAAATAGCAAGATACAATCGTGACGGCTTTAATTTCAAACGAGTTTGTATTATCTTAGGTTTTTTAACATGTGTGAACGACATTTTACAGTTTTAGTACCTAAAATAATAACTGTATTGAATATATGTGTTGATTCCTTTTAACCTATTGTAATATATGTAGGTAGGTTTATAATATACATATATCAGAGATTAATCTCAGAGATGAAATTATTTTTTTATACTTCTAACTAAAGGAGAACGAAAACATGTGTGCGGATGCGCTTTGTGCGTGCGGGCGTCTCGGCCGCACTACAATGAGGGCTTTCAGCGGCATCCCTTTTAACATGCTCTTAGCATTATTGTAATTAACTTATAATATAGCAGTTTGATAATAGAGTGCATTGTTTTTTAACATTCTATATCTTCGCATGATTGTCTATGACGTCGTTGCGGAACTCTGTAGGTACATATATTTTATACATGCAAAAAAATTACTATACTTGTTCGATGCGAGATAATAGTATTGGAAAATAGTATCGTACAAAATATGTATCTTTTTATAATATTAAACTTATGTCTTCTTTGATATTTAGTTCAAAATCTACGTATATCAGGACATAAAGTAAATTTTTTTCCGTAATATTGTAACTATATGCAACACCCTGTGTTCAGAATAATGGCAATAAAGAAATCAATTCTATTTTTAAATATTTATCAGTATATTGTTTTTTAAATTAGCTGAATGTGTCATTGTACAATATGTCATATAAATAAATGAAAAAGAGTGAACGAACAGTTACATTTTTCTAACAATAATTATTAAATAATAAAACCAGTTATGTCTTCTTTACATTAATATGTTCTTTACACTCTGGAATAAGAATACTTAACATAAGCTGGCTGGCTAGTGGTGGGGTAAGGCCGCGCGGGCTTTGGAAAAGGATATACATAGTTACCTACGCGATGATTTAAACCGCATTCCGGGATCCCTTGCCATTGCTTAGATTAATGCGGTCAGGAGTCATAACTTGCGCTCATTTTGGTACCTGTGGTTTGTATTTATAACAATACTTAAATAGAAGCAAACGTTTATGGATATTTCGGATAGTTACTGTGAATTAAATTTCGAATTGAATAAAACCCGCGTTATTTACTTTAATATATTATTATTTCAATTACGGAATAGACTGTGATATACTTGCATGATCTCAGCACCGCAAGACCGTCAATCAATAGATCAAAATAGCCTAAATTTATCAAATAGGTATTTATTTACCCTATTAACTATTCTAATCCTTTCCGAGTGATCGCAGCGCTACGCCGGAGGTACTCGATGGGAATCATTAGATTAACTTTAATCGACGCCAGACAAAACTCTTTGTCACACAGTGTATGATCTTCCCTCCCATGTTACTTACTAGACACTCACTTTAAGTACTCGTCACTTGAAATAAATCATGACTCATCATCATCATCATCATCTAGATATAATTACTAAAAAAAAATCCTCTTTTATTGTTATCGGTACCGACATTAAACCTACTATAACGGGCTAACGAAGTAAACGTGTATTTTAAATATAAACATACTTCTTCTATAAATTGAATATTCATTTTTAGGTCGCCATGTATATTTTTGTATAAGTTCGAATAATCGAAAAGCCGCACTCGATCATTTTATATTTCATGGATGTCAGTTATGGTCGTTTTAGCTATGAAGCCGAATCTTAATAGGAAGTAAGCAAAAAGCTGCAATATGTATAACATGTAGATAGTTATATTATACATACCTACTACAATTTTTACATTCATCGATTAATAATCCAATAAAAGCATAACCGGAACATTTATTACGGATAATGCTTTTGCCATCAATGAACGCTTTTTGATAAAAATGCGTAATAGTGATTGCAACAGGACGTTGCACAGTACAGGAAGTGCTCGAAGCGCAATGACCGGAAGCGCGGACCCAGAGGAGGCAATTCAAAGGTTCACAGCGATACCACTAATGAACAAAACAAGAGCTGTATTGAGCCTCATTACGAATTACACTCATCAGTCGGCACTTACGCATTGTTTATTCTGTACTATGATGACTAATACGCGTGCTTATACGCACCGTAAATCTATAAGAACGTTCAGAGTGCACGATATGGATAACATTTAAAGAGCTTCAATTTTATATTTTAAATGCTTGCATTAAGGCTTATAAATAACAATAGTCTACAGCTGTGAATCTTATTTTTAAACTATTGGTACACTTTATCTGAGTATGATATAGCGCTACATAACACACATGTCAACGTTTAAAACACCTTTTAGTATTTAGAAGACATATGGCGGTTTGAATTACGGAGATAATGTTTCATTGCTGAAATTTAAACTAACAATGTAAAATAGCAGACCTTTGCAAAAAAAGCATCACGCTTCACGAAGCATGCTTACCAGCTGTTCTTCTTTTACTGACGCTAAAATGTAATCGCGAACATTTGTTGAGAAACTTAATTATACGATACAATATCAGCGGTAATACAATAAAAAATAAACTTGGCGTGGTTCGTTACCATGAATCATTTTTATTCGAATGGAAGTCATAAAACATAATTTATTCCCTTACTGGTGTATAAACAGTACTGTACAAAATAACTCCGACCACCTGGTGCACTAACTTTGAGTGTAACATAATTTATGGGGCTTAAAACTCTACACAATGCAACCGCAAAAATAACTCTTGACTGCTTTTTCTCCTCAACAAATTGTCCCTTGTGGCTATGTCAAGAGGTTGCAGCGAACGGGTTCTATTTCCCTGGAAATATTACACGCGCATTGATGCTACCCCTCTGACAATGGTCGAGGATACAAATTAATTTATCATAGCTTAAAAATGAAACGTGAGCTGCATTGCTCTGTTTGGATAAGTAATGCATTGTTGGTAATATTCTACTGAACATAGCGGAAATGCCTCTAAGGTAATTAAGTACTTACTCGGTCAAAGAAGTTAGTTATTCTGATTGCGCGTCCTTTTTATTAACACGTGATTGGATACAAAAGTGCTAAAATTCCATTAAATAGTAATTATTGCCGAAGTAGCTACTCGTACTTCTTATGTACCTACTTAAAAATTATTGCGTTTGAACATACATTTTTTAGTATGCTAATATTTATTTGACAATTTAGAAGTTGTGTTAATCATGGCAAAGACAAAAATACATTATTCTGAAATTGGTCGATTGCTATTGTTAGTTTCCATAAACTGTGTAACATAAAAAAATGCCATATAATAATCATGTCTTACAGATAAAGTTGTGTAGGAATTTACATAATATATAACTTGTAGTTATGATAGTCAAACAAACCATGCTAAAAGTCCGACAACACATTTTACGTTATGCTGAACCACACCACCTCCTGGGGGATCCGAGATTTATATCAGCATATGAATTAAATCGATTAAATCATCTCTCATATGATGTCGCTACATTTTTAAAATTTCTATTGGTTCGACAATACTGGTTATTGATTATTTTGATTACTTGTTCTTCATTCCTTTATTATATTTTTTCGTAAAGTTCTTTGAAAATTTAGTACCATTATACAACGTTGACGGCAGCAATATATTAAGATGCACACTGTTAACGAATCAATCATCGTGCCAGTTTCATCACTCGCTCCATGCGTTGACACTTCATGCAATTAAGTTGTCATTGCGATGCATAAACGGAAGTGTTTATACGTCGCGCAATATGTTCTAGGAATGTTTGTATGTACTAAATTCTGCTTAACTTGATAGTAATCCCTACTAATATTATAAATGCGATTGTAACTCTGTCTGTCTGTCTGTCTGTCTGTTGCTCTTTCACGCCTAAA
>DWGJ01003993.1:0-12374 GCA_018246895.1 Aspitha aspitha aspitha | reverse complement strand
ACTCAGGACAAACATTTGTGTGATGAGCACATTTGTTTGTTCTGTGTCTGGTCGTAATAAAAATATCTATATAAGTATCATATCGTTCGAATAAGACAGTTGAATGCAGTCGATCCCATTTTGTAAACTTGTAAAGATACCTCGCCTTTACTGCGACACGCGGACTAGTTGCTTCGTTACAGATCTTCTATACAATAACCTCTATTTATTTTTTTCACGCTTTTTGTGATCCACTGCTGGGCTCCGGCCCGATATATGATGAGACGGGTCTCATAGTATTTGTAGTACTCCATTTGAAAGATAATAATTTATACTACATTCGATAATGGGACTAATTATTACTTGAAACTATTTGTACTCCGGTTCAAACCGACAAAACCAAAGCTGACGAGCTGAAAAACAAAATTATTTGTTGACGTTCTTAAAGAGACTTATTTTTTTTATATAAAACAAGCAATTGGTGTAAAAAAATATAGTCATTCCGTACAAAAGGTTACATTCGTTTGCTAATAATTTCTTGGGAACTACGATTAGCTTGGGAACGGACTTAGATACAGCTGAGCTTGGGAAACCCGCAGTATATTATTTAATGTCATTATTTTGATTGTATTTACCCGTGTTCTTCTAGATATATATACATATGTACTTATATGTACATCAATACTCATATGATGAATAGGAAAATGTGTTTGTTCGTTTGTCATTCTTTTACGTACCAATAAACCGAAGGAATTATGTGATTTATCGTAGAGCGGTAAAAGCTTTTTTATCGAGAGAAATAAACAATTTCTGTGCGATTCAAATTTAGAATAGTTCTGTTAAACCGATATGTCACAAATTTGGTATGTAGATTATTTGATCTCTAACAAAAGTTACGCAGAGTAATTTAAAAAAAAAGGAATATATTGAATGGAAATTGTTATAGTTTCCGGAACCGGAACTGTGGTAACAACCATTTATTTATTAAATCTTAACCAATCTTATTAATAATAACCTAAAAACACCAAAATATTTTATATATCAATGCGGAAAACATTAAAGAGTATATTAGATAAGTAACTGTATATTTTTTAAATTATTTATTTTATTTGGTTATTGCGGTTTGGAAAAGCAATACCAAAAGTTAGGATTAGATACGACGCAGTTTTACAATGAGGTCACTCTTCTGCTATTGTAATGACGAAATTGCTAAATTGCCGGCTTTTGTTTCAAGTTGTAAGAGCTAATATTAGACATAACTGGAGGCACAAATTTATATTATTGCAAAGTTGAGTAAAACGTTTATTTATTTGCTCAGCTTAATGGGAATTGAACAGATTCGATAACCGTGGTAATGTTCAATGACCATCCATTAAAATATGAATAAATAGTTTAATAGCAAAGTTTTTTATTCTCTCAATTACTTAAATACTGCTCGAAAAATTATTTAAAATCAAAATACATTATATACATGGTCTTTTCCTTCATCTTTATTAAAAAAGATTTATTAATATACAATTGTACTATTCAAAATATTACTATTCCCACTTGAATAAATCAACAATAAATATTTTTCGGTGCAAATACTTTTTTCTATATCTGACCGCCACGACAATTCATATTAACAATAGATTCTCTAACATTCTTTTTCTAACACGTTATTTGGAAACAATTGAAAATCTAGGTCCTAAAAATGAAAATTTAAAAACGGATATTTCACTTATTGTGGAATCAATTAAATCAAGCTGTACCAGCTAAATTCTAATGTAAAAACTGCTTGTGCGTTATGTTATGTATAAATTAGTATAATTAGCCCCTGAAAGTACGTACCTATGTACATATAAGTGAAGTATTTATGTTAGACTTCTTTATTAATGACTCTATATTAGATGTATGTACATGTATGTGATTGGGAAAAAAGCAACAGAAATAAGCAATACAAATTTTTTAAAACAAATAAATTGAAAAGCGTAACTTTAAAAGAATTAAAAGTTTTCCAATGAGTATCATAGTCCTTTACATAATGCTTTTCTGATTGATTACTAAGGGTTGTTACATACACCGATATACAATCTTTAGTCGTGGATATAAGCCACTTTAAACCTATCGAAATGTTATCGGATATGTAGTAGTAGGTGAGCGATATCAAATTTAAACTAATGTGGTAAGATGTTCACGCCGCATTGAATTTAAGCGAGAAGCCAACTGTTAATCGAAACCTAATATCGTGAAAAACTGGTTACTGGACTGCATTAGCTTAAAATTACTAAGTGATGTTATTCATTTTACACTGACTGCGTGTCATAGATACAAAAAGTACCGATAAAGGTAAAAAGTATCAATAAAGGTAAAGTTAAAGAGAGAGAAATAGACTTTACACTTACACATAAAAACAAAAAACATCTATGTTCTGAAAATGTCTCACGAAGAAAGTCTTACAAAGTTACTGATGAAACTGAAATCAGTACTATTCGTATCTGGGACAACGCTTAGAGCATTGCATCCTCACAGAAATTGGGGGTATCTTAATTTCAACAATTTTATTTTATCAAACATAAGGTTTATCAATTTTAATATCTAAACTTAAGGTGCTGGCAGAATTACTTTTGCTTCTATAATATTAGTATGCATGAAAATTAGAAAAAAGAAAAGTTTTCTTCTGTTAAGGATGTGTGTAAGGATGAGCAAAAATGATAATGGGATAATCTTATATATCCCTATAAATGCAGGTCTACGTTACTCAGAATGAAATATCTATTTCCATATAAATAGACAAACAAAACAGGAAAATGGTGTTTAAAAAATTACGAATACAATTAAAACTATGTACATTTTTAAGGATTAATAGTATATAAAGTAAATACGTACTGCAAAATGATGTCAAACGTAGCATGGTGTTGGCGCCGTTGGAAGATCTTAAACTAAACCTGCAAAAGATTACATGACATTAGAATTAAAAAATATAATGATTTTAAATACATAGGATAGATATTCATCTGGTTAAAACGCTACGTTGCTTAATAAATTAATTCCAAGTAAGGATGGACATATACGTCCTTATGTATATATAATTAATTAACTGTTAATAATAATTGCTTAATTAATCTTTATCTGGTTTTATGACTGATGGAAATTAGACAGAAATATTAAGGTATTATTATTAAGGTTCTGAGTAGAGTACAATTTGAATAGGTTCTGAGAAGCATCAGACCTATGACACCATAGGATTATTAGCTGAAAACAACTTAGCACCGATGTTACGTCAGGTTTGACAATTCGACCATTGCAGTTACGACCTACACATATATTTATGACGAATTATCATCACTTCCAAGACACGTTAGTAGCGCTGCAGTAAAATGCTCAATGCACTAATGGTATGTAAGTTATTGAGAAGCTGTTTTCCGATTCATAATGAATGTTGTCCATCTTTATGCGCATTCGCACATGTAAGCGAAATTGCTTAATGCCATAGTGCATTTATGGTCTTTCGCTCGTTTGTCGAAACCCGAAATGCGTGACCAGAAAACAAATGTCATAAATAATTTGTCATAAATATAATTTAATAACCAACTCAAAGACGAACTTTCAAGGGTCTCCTGTGTATTTGAAGAAGCTATATTTTTAATTCAACTCCTTCAATATTCCACTTCTCTACACGGCCCTTATCACAATTAGAAGATCATAACTTCCTACGGTAGCCAAATGCAGATTTCTACACTTAACACATCTTAACCACGTCTCTAGGTTGTGCAGGTTTTCTTACAATGTTTTCTTTAATCGTGACAAGGGGTGATACTTAACTTTTCATTCATAAAACGCGCGTAACTCTATTAGGGGTGTGGAACCCAGGCCCCCAGAGTGACAGACAGAAATTTAAAGTACTAGGCAAACTAATTTTATTGGTTTCGTTCGATTTGCGATTCATACCAATTACAAGTTTGAAATGTTAAGTTAAAACGTTAATATTGATTTAGTTTGTGCAATTAGTTTAACTCGGACTAATGACATTTGATATGCACTTATCCTCGTCAATAGGGTTATTTCGCCCTTGTAAATGAAATGCGCCAAGACGGTAGTGGTTCTGAGTTCAATATTTGTTAGCTGGTTTGTCGAAGTGAGTTCGATGCGTGACCAAAGTAGGTATAGCGGAAGGCTACCTTCATACAATACATTAACGAGACATCTGTGTTCGAATTTTGTTTATTTCACAACTAGCGTACGCCTGCGGCTTTACTCAAACTACGCTGAGTATAATAACATAAATTATCTGCGTCCGCTAGTGTAGATTTGGTACGTTTAAAAGAACATTACATAGCATATAATCTTCACCTTTGATACATTTCATTTTCCTATGTTATGTAAAATCCACCCTAATCAATGAAAAAATGTTTAAAAAATATTGGTATTTTAATTTAACAAATTTAAAAGGTTGGCTGTTTTCAAATTTCTTGTGCGTTTTATTATTATATTATTGATTATTATCTAAACTTCTTTTCCTTGTAAATAATCTGTAATTTCCTTATCGTGCTACTTTAAAGTATTATTTGCAAAAATAACAAATCGCCGAAAACGAATTTTAGTATATAATTTCAGGCATTTTTTTTTAATCTTACTATTCTGAGATTAAAATTTCTGGTTTTAATTATACACTTAGATTGTGTTACATATCAAAAGTAATAATCGTTTGTCTTTTTTACCCGACTGCAAGGAGAAGATTACGTTTTGTATGTATTAGATTTAAAAATGTATAAATGTACAACACAATACAATAAGACCTGAAATTTTTTTGTACGCTAACGCATTTGCTCGCGCTAAGCGGCAGCTACGTTCCGTGGATAAAGCCGTAGACCGACTATTAGTAAACAATTAGAATGCAGTGATTGCAACACTTTCGAAGTGTGAAAAACAATGGGCGTGTTTTTTAGAGAATCTTGTATTAATTAGTTGGATTTGCATGAAATTCACGCACCATATCTTCTGTGTCATATCTCATTATGTTATGAAACGTAGCGAAATGATAATATCGTGTTTTATTAGGTGGCAAAGGGTTATTATTACTGTGAAATTGTATACACGTGTTGATCTATAAAATTCTCACAATCGTACCGAGAAAATTGCTTTCCTCTTCACTAGATTAATTACGAGGATTGTTTGTTGAATCGGTTTGCGTAAACGTCAGTAGATTTTTTTTATTTGAATAATTTACTTTATATGTAAACGAATTATAATTGTTTCGTACTTTGATTTATATCTTAATAGTTTATTTTTATTATAATTTTAATACAATTTGATTAAATGATAACATACTAGACAGAATTTTATTAAATACTAGGATGTTTAGATTGTGTTAATAAAAAATATTATATTTAGATTTTTTTCCGCTCAAAACAGTAGCTGTTATGATTTCTGTAAACGTAAATTGCTAGAGATTTTTGTATATTTTTCATATACATATTAATAATAATATACCTACTAAAAAAATATAAAAATAATTAAAAATAATAAACTAAAAAAAATATTTTATATCGATAAATCCTATGAAACCGAGCCTGAAAAAAATGAACTCCGAAAGAATCGTTGCACCGATTTTCCGCACACAAATCACTAGTATCCGATATTTGTATATTTTGGTCACTACAGATCTATTCCGTAACGGACCACTGATTTTCAGGTCCTTTAGAAGTTGAAACTCACCGTGTGCGTACGAACCGCTAGCGCGTCGACGCGAACTGTACCCGACAGATACGGAGCCCAAGCTTTTATGTTAGCCTGGTAGCCACCTCTTTCGAAGGGATGAGCTAGATCACTCGAAATAATAAATGTTACCGAGATTTTGCAAAATAACTGGGTCAGCCCAAGGCATACGCGTCGTGGCTTACGGACGCTTGTCATCATTAACACTACGATATCAGCCCACGTGCAACTCGATATTTCAGCGAAGACGCATCTCTTTACACATACATATTTCAAAACGATCGAGCCTCAGAACTCCTAGTTATATTAACAGTCACGTTTTGATGTGTCACTCTCACATGCATCTAAGTATTGATAAGTTTGAATAGGATGACGGAACATCTTTAGAATTCGATTTAACAGGCATATAGTGAGCATTAGCTCACTGAAACAACCTAGGCGCCTGAATAACTTAATTTTAGTTAAATTGTTAAATATTTAAAATTGCGTCGATCAAGTTTATAACAGAAACAGTGTAACAGTTAAGAATAATATTTCAAAACAATGCTACATGATTTTTAACGCAACAGATAATATGGTAATCCCTCTGTTTGACAATTGATTTTCTTTTCCCTTATTTGGTGGCCATTGATGGTTTTTTACTTATGAATAAAAAAAATTGTTCTTCAAAATGTTCAAATTTCGATCAGTTTGCGAACATTAGTTAATATAAAAATCCACTGCTTCTATCCTTAGAATTACATACGTATGTACAAATACCTCGATTTTACCACAAGCGCAATATTTGGTCTAATTTTTTGAGATCTGCCTTGCATAATTGGATTCATTATACAAGTTATTTATTATGATTATGAGCCTAATTTCGTCCGTATGACATTTAACCAAGCGAGCTTAATTAATTTTTATGTACTCACGTGCCATTGTACGATAACTTATGCAATTTAAATGCAATGAAACATTTTTTTGTTCATATCACTATACAAGTAATTGAAACAACCAGTTTTTGTTTGAGTTTTTTCTTTCCAATTCGTTCATCGTTAGACGTATCAAATAGAGTAATTCAAAATATATTTTAGTTTGGATAGTCGATTATCTGCGGTCTTCTTGAGGGTGCTTGTGATTATGATATGATTCTCAACTTCGAGTTCGAACAAATATCACTTGGATATTACTACAGAAAGCATTCGAAATGTTTTTGTTGTCCTAAAAACAATGACATATTCATATTTGATATAATTATAATCGTAACAGTATACCTGCAACAATGAAATGGTATTAATTCTTCTGGATTCGGTTTTTTTTATTCGGAAAGAATAGAGCTTTTAAACCATCTTAGAGCCTTTAAATACGTTTCATAGACACCCCTTACACGGATTTGCCATTAACGCATATTTCCACTAATCTCCTGGATTTGTTACTTTCAAATCCGTGAAATCATACTTTGTTTGTATATCTACGTCTTTTTGAACATAAATGTTGAAATATGTATATAGATAATCAAAATTTGCAGTTGTCGCAAACATTTCATTGCCGCAAATTTCATAAGGCACGATTTTTCGAGCAATATACCGATAGGTAGTAAGGCAGAACATAAATTTAACACATCGTAGTATTGCACAAGTCTCGATTGCATTTTGTTCGATTTATAAAAAAAGCTTCCGGTATTGGTATTGGAATTGAAATTGGAATCTCTAGATATGTTATCTTGGAATTAGGACAGATGATTAGCGGACGTTTCGGCGTCGCCTCGCAATTTGTAGATGTTTCGATCGGTTTTTATCGACAATCGCGATCACGACTCTATTATTTGCGAGAAGATTTTGTTTATACAAAATTACCAGATTAATAATTATAAATTACATTTGATGGTACTTATGACGAAATCGTATTTTGAGCACTTTGTCACTGTGATATAAATTAATTGAAGATACACTGCTATAATTGGTGATATGCTCGTATGTATTAGACCGGCGATCCTGAAAATTTCCTATTAGTCACCTCTTACAACAGACAACAGACAGACTACTGGTTGTGAATTTTAAAAAAAATTACTTCGATTCTAAATTTGAAGATGACTTAAAAAAATTGTTCTGTACTAAATTCGAATTGAATATTCCATTGATTCGACATTTTTCATCAAGCTTTTTATTTTTTTTCGCACACGCATTCGTACGATACACGCACATTGTATATCCACACAGCATACGGCATTTCCTTGCGTGACGATTTCTACTAAATCGCACTACCCGTAAGCCGCGTTGAGGAACTTCATTCCAAAAATCTCGGAGTTCCAAAAATACGAACATCAAGTGAGTTAAAAGCGTAAATTATTCGCTACAATACGATTTAAATGTCAGTCAATTCACAGGTATTAAAAACGTATATCTTATCTAAATCCTACCTATATCCGTTTCAGTGCAATTACGGCACAAAAATCATGATACCTTCGTGTTTAATATCTAATAGCGATCGATCAGCCTTAACACTACTAGTATGTACTTACAATTTTATGGTCACGTTTTCTTGGTACTAGAAAACTTAGTGTTAATGATTGTACATTAATGCAACCTAAGCTAAGATTCTCTTTAAGCAAATAATGTACCAAATGTGAAGTTGGAAGTTATGCGCGTACAAACATTTCGGTGATTCATTTTTACGCAGATGATTGACTGACTGGCCTCGTGGTCGAGTGGTTAGAGACCCTGACTGCGAAACCGGAGGTCGTGGGTTCGATTCCCACCCAGGACAAACATTTGTGTGAATATGTATGTATGTTTATCAGCTGGCCGGTCACCGTAACACAGGCATTATACTGCCTAATTTGGGATCAGATAGCCGTGTGTGAAATTGTCCCCAGTTATTATTTTTTAAATATTATTATGATTTAGTGAAGATCTATGCGAGCATGTCAAAAGGTTCGCCGGCCCATACGTTGTATGTGACTCGTGACGATCCAAGTAAGTGTAACACGACACATTGTCTAATTACCGCGTTTCCCAGCCGATTCTATCGCGCGGCCGCAAGACGATCTGTATCTAGCTGAATGAGCTATCGCCATCACTACCACAGCACAGCGCTAGTGTAACGTAGCGTGAAAAGAACCCATATTAAAATTTCTCCATACAATAACTTCTATCACTAATACCGCATCCAATACCAATTTACTTTTGTATTACGAACCACGCTTAAAATCGGTAATCATAAATTACTTCATTTTAATACCCATTTTTGTTTGTTAAATACATATGAATTTCTCTGTAACCATGCTTAGAATAAGTTTTTTACCTGTATTAATTTCTCTGTAAGTGAATTGTTAATTCTTAATGAGAAATAATAAAGTTCTCAATAAAGCGTCCTTTTGTATATATAGCGTTGAGTTATAAAAATAATAGTAATAACTGGGGACAACTCCAAAGGCGGCTATCTGATCACGAATTAGATAATTTAATGCCTGTGCTACGGTAACCTAACAGCTAATAAACATACATTTTTTTCACTCTTTTAGCGGTCCACTGTTGGACCGGACCGGTTCACACAGTTTGAGGGATTTATGCGGTAGTCTACCACGGTGACCAAATGCGGATAGGCAGACTTCACTCGTGTTAGAAAATTGTATATTAAATAGGCAGTAGTAGTGAATGTCATTATTATTAATTAAATTGACATAACAATCTAATACATATTTTTTATTACACCCAGAAACAGAACAAACAAATGTGGGTATCACACTAATACAGACCAGGAAGCCAAAAAATGAATAAAATACAACGACCAGTATACAGTTCGTAAGTTCCTTTCAAGCAGAAATCGGAATGAAGGGAACGTATAAAGAATGAATTGTACCTTATATTAAGTGATAATTTATTTGTATGTTAATATTTTTAAGTGGAAAGATTAATACCTTATAAAAATATAGATTCAACCAGTAACATCTATTTAAACAATCACACTCATGTCACATCAGCAACAGTCATCTATGCGAAATCTGACCACATCTCTCGTTACGCAAAGACTAATTTAAATGCCGTTGTAAAATCCCTTCTGTAACCTTTGTCTTTTTACACAAACACGTGAACTGTAAAATTCGAAGACAATCATTTCAAACGCGCACAAAAAATACTTGCTGAACGCCGGCAAAAGCACACCGGTGCAGAATTCTAACACATTGCTTACTCAGGTGTCAAAATAAAAACATGCGTTATGCGAAAACAATAAGTTTAATAGGATAATGTGTTAAAATTATACGTAAATCGCATGACATGCTATCCACATACAAAAATCGTTATGCTCCTAAATACTGCATACTTGCAATCAGTCAGAGGCATTCAAGCGCGTATGTATGCAGCTTATTGCTGCAATTCCGCGGATTATCGAGTTACAATTCAAAGTTTTATTACACATTCCATATAGGCAAGGCCGCGAAAGACCTGTATCGGTGATATTAATTGCCTTTCTTCATGTATATTATAAAGTTATAAAGTATAGAGTAATTGCCTTTGTTTATGATGAGTATTACTCGTATATATTGGAGAGAAGTTTAGTTTCTATGTGGACAGGTAACGCAATGTATGTAGGTAATAATAAAGGTAAATTCAATTGATATATTTTATTACTTTGCCCTTTCTTTCATTATTATACCACGTTTATGGTATGGTATGGTGAAGATATGAGTATAAAAGTTAAGTGCGAATATAAAAACATTTAAACGTGCAAACGCTCCCGGTGACCACGTTGCGTTGGTTTTTAAAGTCGTATCGAATCTGAGTACTTACTCTTTAAATGCACGGAATTGTGTACGATCTTATAACCCACTAGCTGAGCCCCACGGTTTCACCCGCGTTAATTAGAGAACAATCTAGCCGACTCCGCAAACTATGTCTTGCCATATAAATCATTCCCGTTTTTGCACCATGTTTCATTGCTGCTCCACTCCTAATGGTCATAGCGTGATGTTATATAGCCTATGTTACTCGTGGATAATGTAGGTTTTGCATGGTGAAAGAATTTTTAAAATCGGTGCAGTAGTTTTTGAGCCTATTCATTACAAACAAACAAACAAACTAACAAAGTTTTCCTCTTTATAATATTAGTATAGATTACACATACATAGATGCACGGCTCTATTCTTAAAAACTAGTTGCAACCCCCTTGTTTAATTCGTCAACCTACACTCTTCAAAACGGCACAAAAACGGAAATATGTACATATCTAATGTCGATTGTAGAAATACTCGTATATCCAGCGGTGATGCGCCCCCTCAAATCCTTGACTCAGGTTTCTGCCACCATTATTCTTAATACGCATTAATCGTATGACATTTCGATGTCTCTATAAATTCATTTGCTATTTTAGATGATGTCACATAGAGAAAGGGCAATTATGGAACTTGGTATTATGACGTCACGACTGTTGCTGGCTAATTAATTAATGATTTAATGTCGACTTTTACAATTAGCTATTCTACTTTAAAGGTTTAGACGCCTTTATGCTAATTTGTAGACTAACTGCTAACCTATAATTAGTCCAGTCAAGCTTTGAGGGGGATTAACTCAACGAATTAATATTGCGAAAATGACACAAATCATATGGGTCTGCTTTTTCTTTTATATTAATATATTATTTTAAAATTAAGACTTACAAGTAAAGATGGTTCATACTAATAAATTAAAATTATATATTTGTAGTTTAGCACCAATAATTTTATCAATTAGCTCAGCAATTTCAATTACGCAAATTTAGGATAACATTGATTTTATTATTGGTTTCCCATTATCGATACATCTGCAGTATTTTAAAATACTGCACTTACATAAGTATCGAGATTCTCTGCAAATGTATTCAACAGTTAATATGACTTTACAAAAGCAAAATGCCATTGTAAAGACATCAACGCGCGCTCGTACCCGACTCTTAATAAATTGTTAGGTTCATTCATAAATAATTCATACCATTACTGTTTCCTTGTAATCTGATGATATCATATCTAATGACATTTCTTCGTCCCTTTGTATAACACCCAGCTCGAATTAACGTTGTGGATATTGACATTTTTCCTAAACAAATAAATTCGAATTAAAGGAGCATTTCAACACATCATAATTGAACAGGATTACCTACTGGTTAAACAGCGAATGGAGACAATTGAACAATAGATCAATATCTGGTGTGTTGATGGTTTTTTACCCAGTTCCGAACTCGCACGGTGACAATCGACTCTACCCAATTCAATAGCCAATGCCACTTTCAGCACGCTCAATAACTGTAATAAATTACTAGGCAATGAACTTACGTTTTGTATTCGATCTTATGGAGGTTTGTTTGCGATATAACAAAACAAAAGAAAGCTAGAATTTGGCGTTACAAACGAAACATCGACTCATCGTAAGCGAAGTACAAAACTGTGTAATACATTGAATTTAAATACCGATACATTTATTACTACATAGGTATTTTACTAGCAGCATTTGAACAATCTATTTTTCGTTCCCAAATTTAGCCCACAAGGATCCTGTCTCCTCAACGAGGGTACACACATTCTACTTCCGGTCTCTACTATATGACTATCATGATTCGCAATTACGATTATAATAATATGTATTGGGTTTATAACGGATATTAATGATTAAAGTAAGAATTCTGGAATATAAGTATGTTTTATTCAAAGGCAAGACGAACAAGAACAAATGACAGATAAACAA